>CAEGAE010017418.1:0-50530 GCA_903067095.1 Girardinus metallicus
TTTATTTTTATTTTTTACATTAGCTGAATATTGACACAGTTTTGCACACATTTGTAATAGAAAGGCAACTACTGAGAGTTTGATTGCTGCAATTCCATTGTTCAAACTTTAAAGTAAAACAGGCCCGTCCAGCCACCCTGACGAGTCATACTCACGTTCCGTCCTCATTACTGCGGTAAAACACCAGGAAGGGGTCAGACTTTCCGAAAAAGTCTTTCTTATCCAGCTTGTTGGCACACAACTGCATCGTAGCAATATCCTGACGGAGAAGACAAGCGGGTTTTCAACATAATGGTTCTGATGCAAGTTCTCTTTGAATGGGGCAACCTCTTCTCCTAAAGCAGACATCTTCTGTCAACTAATGCAGAAAAGTGGTGCAAGACTTTGTCAGAATAGTTTTGGTAAGTGATTGGGAGAAAAAAAAAAGTCATCCATGGTGATTTAAATATGAACCAAAACATTAAGAAGGATCACTATGAATAGTTTGGTAATTTTTGCATAAGAATAATACAATTTATTAGGGAGGAAAATAAATCTTACTAGGTCATGTCTGCAACATAGTGAAGGAGGCAGGGAGAGATCGCTTCATACATATGTATGAGAGGCTATGCCTGTTAATGAGGAGCTGTGTTTTTCCTGCTTCTGCGCAGAGATGCCTGGGACAACTGAGGCAGGCAGGCAGGGAGGAAGGAAGGAATTAAAGATAGACAGATAAATAATTAGACCTTTTAGTTGATTTCTCCTGAGGGAGAGTATCTTGGGAAAACCCTAAGCTTGCCACTGACAGCAATTGGATCTTGTTAGGGAGCAAAAATCTCCCAGAGTAGCAATGGTAAACATGACTAAGATAAGCAAGTTTATACAATGATCTCATGAGTACACACATGTGCACGCAGAAATTCTCCCAAGCATCTGATCGGCTGGTTGTGGAGTTAATACATAAGTGTGTCGGGGGGTGGTGGTGGGGTACTGTGAAATTGGAGGGGAATTTTACTTCGTGGCAGAAAACCGTCTTGACAGCTTATCTGAAACTTGTTTAGAGGAATGTGGAGCGCTCTCGCTAATGAAATGTGATCTGTTTAACCTTGGATGGGGTAGGAGGAAGTGGTGTGTGTACACACATTTTTGGGGGCATGGAGGAAGGTGCTCCAGTGGGGGGGGAAGGACAGCTTGTGAAAATGCAGAATTGATAGTGTGAAATTTATACAAAGTTACAAACATGTGGGGCACTGTGAAGATGGGCTTTTAAATCCAGAGAATGCTACATTGAGCCCCTCACAATACATTATTTTTCTGAACCCCCCTCTCCCCCCAAACAACAAGATTTCAAAAGGGCACTTTTTTTTTGTCCGGTGGAAAATATTGGCTTGGGCCCCTCCTACAGTCTGTCTGTGTACGGCCTTGGTATGAAGTCTGGCGAGTTCTGCAATAAAATTTTCTTGCCATGTTTATATGTACTGGGATTTGTTGCTGCGTGTGTACATTGACAAAGGCAAACTGCTACAGCGACTTCATAAATATTGCAATGAAAATGTAGAATATTCAGTCTGGATTTGGGTATGTTGATGCGTGCGTGTGTGTGTGTGTGTGTGTGTGTATACTGACCCTGCAGTTACTGAGCTCCTCCGCTGCCAAGATTATGACTCCACACTTCTTCCCTGGTATCCCACTGAGATCATAAAGAGAAGTAGACAGAGAGATGCAGTAACTGTATCGAGGCGTGAATAATAAAAATGGAAAGCAGATGTCATTCATAGCTAAAAGCTGTTATTGTGCCAGCAGACAGCCCGGCATGCAGTTACTTGTTTCCTAGAAAAAATTCACAGAGGGACTCACACTTACTCTCTAATGGGCGAGCCAATTCTAAAAATGGACTACAAGTGGAAATTAGACAACATGCCCAACGCCATGCAACACAAAAATACACATTTGAAACCAAAAATATACACACTTTGTTAAGATTGTTTTTGTCAAATTTTGGACAAATGTTTTTCGTGGTTTTTACTTCAAGTAGGGTTAGGAAAGTGATTTATCTTTGTTAATACAAAAAAATGAAGAAATAATTTAAAATATTTTATATTACTGTCTTTACATACAAAATTGCCTCCTCACTGTCTAAACTGGGATAAATGCTTTTTGTATTCCTACAATGGCTCACTGGAATATTGGCCCATTCAAATACCCTTTGAGTTTTTTGGGAATGAGGTCTGTGGATTTTTGAGTCCAAAATATGAAATTTGTTTCCCTTGAGCTACTTTGGTAATAACTTGATTGTTTATTTACGTTTGTTGCTTATGTGGAAAACCTGTCTGTGCTGGAACTTTAACAATACCAGCTGTTTTCATGAGATGCTGCTGTAATATTTGTAAGGATTCTGGGCTATTAAATGACCTGCTGTATATCACCATTTAAAGGCATTTATTTTCCTACATTTTTATATTAAAATTCAGAACTATAATTTTGAATAATTAATTACACAGATTTTATCGTGTTAAAATTTTTAAACACAATTAATTGTACTTGTACGCTCCAATGCTCTTATGCTCACATGTGTATATATTCAATAATTTACTCACAAAAGGGATTTTTGAAATGAAAACACTCCTTGTTTTGTCAACATATAGTTTTCGATGAAAATGAGATTTAATAAAGTTATTAAATTACCTTTATTAAAAATGTAATCGAGTCACACCACTATATAAACACAAATAATAGCTACACTGTCGGCCCCTACTCACCAGGGGGATTTCAGTGTCATAAAATGGCAAATAAAGGAAATATTTTAGAAATTCAACCAGATAAATTTTTTTGATGAGCCTCATCAGGACATTAATCCCAAACATGTGTTTCTAATTAAATAAAGCAACATCATGGCAGAAAAATAGGTTATCTGATGAATAAGTGTAAATGTGATATTTCAAAAAATGCAAATAAGTAATCTTTGCATAAGCGGAGCATATTCATGGTAGTGGACAGTATTTTGCATTTGTTTCCTGAGCAGAATGAGTCACCCAGAAGAAAAAATGTGTTCGCTCAGGTGTGTACAAACATGCATGCGTTCTTTGCATAACAAGGTATATATGTAGTTTCTAGCAAGTATTCAAAGATTGCTACTGTTTCTCAGCCTATTTTTGTGTTTGTTTTTGTTTTGGTTCTATTTAAAATGACATCGAATGTGAGGCCTCGAGATCAAAAAGAATGCAGTGGAAGTACAAGCTGAGTGCTCTGTCAAAGAGCACTGCACAAAAACACCATCTACGAAAACAGAAACGGCGCATGCCTTAAGAACGGACAGGAGGCGCAGCAGCAGCTGGGGAGCGAGGGAGGCGAAATGAGAGGATAATTTCAAAGACACCAGGGCACAAAAGGGCCAAGCCTGAGTGCTGCTTCATTATCTTTTTTTTTAAAGAGTTGGAGAAGGAGAAATAAGTGCAGGATGACTGAAGACAGAAAAAGAAGCTGAGATGGAAAAAAACAAGGGAGAAAAAGATAATAACCCTATGAGGTATTTTCAACTCTGACTCGCCTTCACAGCAATTTGTGCTGGGTGACTGTTTCAGCCTCTCGCCAAAATGAGCAAGTTAACTGTCGGCCGGGCGCTGTAAGGAAGCATTGCTGGTCCGACAGACAATGTCTGATTAAAACGTTCCACTTTGAGGAGAAAACTAAAGGGCTTTTGCAACCATTTCACAGACTATCCTTCATTTTTATCAAGTTAACCTGAAATCTAAAGAAGATCTAGCAAACCAAAGACAGAAAGTGGACCTGCTCCACTCTTCTCAAGCCGGGAGCAACTAGCCAGACCGTACTGGACAGCTTCCTGTTTAGACTGCTCCCAGAGAGGGCATTCATTTGGTGTTGCTCCACTGTTCTCTTTGTAAACAAGCTAACACAAGATGAGGGATTTGTTTATTTTGTTGTTATTTTATTTTTTGTTTTTGTCCCCTTCCTGGTCAGAAGTCATTTCAGGCAGTGCCTCCAAAACATACAGATGTATAAGTGGCTGTGTTTCCACTGAACATGAAATTTCAAAATTTGGAATTACAAAAATAAATTAGCATAAAGTTGAGGTATGTAGGATATGTAACTTTCATTAAAAATATTTTTTTACTAATGTGTTAAATCTGTCACCATGTCGTGATAGTATGAGATAGATAATGTGAAGAAATACTCCTCTCCTGGTCAGAAACAACCAATCAGAGCCCGGAGGAAGGTTTTAGTGCTGTCAATCAGGCTAGTATACGCCTAATTGCGCACTGGCACAGAAACAACTTACCGCTACAGGAAAACCGTTTAGCTGCCATCGTAGGAGGCTATCATAATTAGCTTTAGCATTCATGACAGGCTCACCTGATGGGAAGAAGCTGTAGCCTAGCAGAGGGTTTATCACGCATGTATACAAACATGATTGACAGCTCTAAGACCCTCCTCCTGGCTGTGATTGGTTGTTTCAGACAGAGCATAGTATTTCTGTAGTTAGCGCTGGGAAAAAGCAGAGGAATTTTTTTTTTTTTTGTCACAGATTATCTGTCTCATACCAAACCATCAGAACATAGTGAAAGTTTTAACAAATATGTAAAAAACATATTTGTTTATAAAAGTTACATATATCCAGCTTTCATGAAAACAAGCCAATTTCGAAACAACATTTTTTGCTAAAAGGTTTTGGCTTTAGGATGGGGTGGCTTTTCAGCTGTATCATAATTGGTGTATTTTTGTAAAACTGCAATAGAAAATAAATTTGCATAAAGTTGGGGAATGTAGGGTATGTAAATTTAATTAAAAATATTTTTATCTCATCACAGCAGTTTACATAGCAAAGTGCTTATTTGTAGACACTAGCCTTGGACAACACACAGCTGGCTCTACCAGCAGACTCACAGCATCAAAAGTTGACTTTGTTTTTGGAAAGAGTTGAATCCACAGCTCTTCTATAAAATCGCTGACTACAATTTTCAGAAAAAGCTGCATATATTATGACGCTCCCAATTATAAGGGGCTTTTTGCTCCAACGCCTGAATAAGACGGCAACATGGACCCTTTGGACGCTATTGACCCTATGGACCCCTATGGATATTTATGGATCCTATGGACCCCTATTGACCCTATGGACCCTTATGGATCCTATGGACCCCTATTGACCCTATGGATCCTATGGACCCCTATTGACCCTATGGACTCTTATGGCTCGTAGTGCAACTATAGACTGGTTTGCATCCCTAGATGTACTTCAGGTTGCTTTTTGATGATTAATGACTTCCTTCAGGACAACAGATTGTCTTGAGAAAAACAGGTTTGATCTCTAAACAAGAGACTCTTTATGTTACAAAAATGAGAGGTTTCCTAGAGTAGATCCAATTTCAATGTTTGGCATCACTCTGAGAAATGAGGATGATGTACAATGGCGATCAATGTCTTTCAATAATGGATGATTGTTGAATTTTATCTTGAAATTGTTTTCTGTATCACTGTTCTGACATCAGAATAACAAGATCTATTTTCTTACAAAAACAAGCTTCTTGACTTATATGTAACTTATGTTTATGTATATGTACTTATCAATTAAATCAACGAAACAACTCTGATAGAAACTTTTTGTTTCTATCAGTTATATTCTGAATTGTGTTTTCCACTTAACTTTGCTATTGTTCTATCTTAAAGTCGCAATTATATGTATTTCATTTTGTTTATTAATGTACTAGATAAAATTATTAATGGAAATCCATTTGTTTTAGTTGTAGTTATGCAATTCATAAATTATATTAAAGCGATTTGTCTGGTTTCCAACTTATTCAATATTTTCGAGTATAAAATTTTCACAAATTTTAAGTGAAAGTTAGTTTTAATTGTTACTGTAGGCTCAAAATGCATTATTGTTTCTTTCAGAAAATCTTAATTTCTGCTGTAATTCCTCTGATTAATTACAGCAGGTAAAATAAAATTTGAAGACATCACAGTTTTTCATAGTCAACATATTTCTAAAGAGAATATTGGCATGACATTTTCAGCAGCTGTTGGTAACAACACGAGTAATCTGTATGTGGAAAGAAATTAAGTTATGTGTAATAATATGAAATGTGACACTGTCCGATACCTGGTGAAAATTTCATGCCAATATCACCTCTAGATAATACATTTATTGTGAAGTTATTATTTATTTATTAAGATATATTTTTGTATTATATTAAGATTAAACGCTGACCTCACTTTCAAAATAGGAATTAACAGTTTTCATAAAAATAGGAATTTCCTGTCTGTCACAAAAGCATGAAAGATTTCCTCTAGGAATAGTTTGAGTATTTTAGGACAAACTTTGAATTTTTCATGAATTTTCAAAGGCATTTTTTATTCACACCACAGTTTGGTTTAACATACAAAGCAACTGCATAATAACACCCACACCAAAAAATAACAAACCAACTTGACTGGTTTATATTATTGAGAAGCAAGAATACATGATGACAGGAGATGAAAGCCCATGCAGAGGAGAACTGACTTAAGGTTACAGAGGAAGAGGGAGTGTTGTGTAGCTATTCACGCCTCGCCTCCTAAATCCTTAGCCTTGCATGACGCACTTTTCAAATCGATGGATTCTCTCACTCACTCTGACTCCCAGCTGAAGCAGGCAGCAACAGTGAGAGAATTATTTATGAATTTACCTGCTCAGTGTTTCCAGCTGCACACCCGCCAGCCAACCCACCGGATACACACACACACGCACACGCCCCCACCCGCGCACGCCCACACACACCCCCAAACACCCACGCCCACGCACGCACACACACCCTGGCTGGACGCTGGAGTATCCATCTGAGCCCTCATGGCTTCATAGGTGCAGAATAATAATGACATAGCTGTTCTCCTGCTTGACTTTAAGAGTATTTTTGCCTGTTTGCTCTCATATTATGACAAGTTTATGATATATTTGGTTTGATGAGGGAAAAACAATATAACGTAAAGCTCAAAAAAGTTGATTTTATATAACACTAAGTTTTAAAATAAGATGAACAGGTTTTTTTCCGCATAAATAAGGTTTATATGAGATATTCCATGTGCTGTAAACAACTAGAGGAAAACAAACCAAAGCTGACATCGGATGCTAACAGTGTAACCAAGAGCACAATAGATGTTTAATAAAAGACTAGCTGACATCATGGATTCCTTTACAGTGATATTAAACGTATTTTGATATCACTGATATCACTAATTTATATGGCATTGTTTGGATTAGTAGCATCAAAGCAGAATACTCACAATAGATTTTTGTCCAACAGTATTTTACTCAGACATTCCACCTTAGCTTTTAACCAATGTGTAGGTTTATCATTTTATAAAATTAGTCAATAAAAAAACATATTCCAGCGTGGTTAATTAACAAATTTTCAACATAATTACCCACTCATTAAATATAAATGCAATAACTTGTCAATAACACAAATAATATTGGTTTTACTTATAAATAATGAAACTGATGACATATTGATCTGTTCACCAAGAATTAGTGTCCCTTTTCTTGATATTATAACTGACAATGACTGCAGGGAATATTCTGCAGTTACACAAACCACATGTGTAACTGCAGAATATTTGGACTGTTGTTGACCACACTCCCAATGCGTTAGCATTAGCTTACAATGTCTGTAAGGCTCTCTCTCAGCAAAGATCCTAAGTAAAATGAGACGCTTGTTTTTTTTTTTGAGGATGTTTTGCAGCCGTATGTGACAAATTATTCCATTAGAAATAAGGAGGAGGAGCTTTGAGTAAATAGGTGGAGCTTTGGGAAAGAAAGCGTTAAGGCACCGCTATGAGTGGTCACCTTGGGAGATTCAAGGATTCCTCAAACATGCGTGAAAGAATCAAGGCAACAATTCAGCTTTGTTTTTGATGACAGAATAACATAAAGCTATTTGGAAAATGTAAAGCTCAAAAAAGACAATTTTACATAATAGTGCCCCTTTAAAGAGAAGATTACTTCTACATTTCCCCCGACGTCCACAGTTTAGAAGATTATCAACCATTAAATGTTTTCCCCTATAATACTCTTTATTACTATATAATGAAGGAGTTTTAATTGTTTGGTAAAAACCTTCTGACCCTTCCCAGGTTGATGTTTCGTGTTAGAAAATTTAAGGTTTTACCATTTTCTTCTATGTTATCTTTTATGTTTGTATGATCAAGAATGTTCAAAATATAACTGCAGTGCACAGGGCATATATTTTAGCTAGTTTTGACTTTTCCTCAAGTAGTTCTTTTGTTTCTTATTCATGGGATTGGGGGTGGGTTGAGTGGAATGTTCCACTCTCCAAATTCTCATCCTCTCAATAAAACAACCCATCCTTCAGTAGGTGGTCAGAGCTTGCTGACCTACGGGCCTGAGCGGTTCGAGGCCAGTGATCTCTCCCTTTGCAAAGGTAGGCCATAATACTCATGATCTTTGTGTGGTTCATTTTATAGGTTTAAAACACCCCAACATTTCGAGAACAGCTGTTTTCTTTCTTAGTAGCGCACACATACACGCTCCATTTGAACTTGTTGCAGGAAATATGCTGTACCTGAAGCTTCATTGGTTATGACAATAAATGCAGTCCATATTCCCCGTCACAAGTTCACGGCTCTCCTTGACTCCAATCACAAGACAAAAACATTCAGAAAAGATAAGGAAGTACAGTCCACAGAAGTTCTGACAACTAACCAAGCAAAAACACAAAAGAAGGACTAACATAAATAATCATGGACTGAAACACAAGCTGCAGACTTTTCTGATCATTTTAATCCACCAGTGTTTAAATGTTTATCCTCTATCCCGGAAGGACCCCAGACATTTTAGAACACTGCTGCTTCTACAACATTACTTCCATTACTTATGCAGCTTGTTATTTCAGTAATTTTGTCAGTACGGTTACATTTTGCAGGAAGAGAAGCACCATAAAGCGACAAATCCAGAAAAGTAGCTGCACTTCTGCGTGTCTGCCTGCTGAAGGTTGAAGCTGATGGGTGTAGCAGGCTCTTCGCTGGAGGATTTTTTGCATCTCATTTTTGGCTGCTGAGTGAGTTCAAGGCCAATTATGGTTTCCAAAGCGGAAATTGTCTGTGTTTTAAACATTTACTCAATCCCCTTTACCTCTGCTTCAGAGGGTGCTGAACAGATCTCTGCCGCAGAAAACATCCCACTGTTGAGTGAAGCTTCAGGTACAGCATGTGGGTGTTATTTTCACATTTTGGAAGTACTACAGAACACTGATGTGAACAAAACTTTAACTGACCGAATAAAGAGAAAATGTCTCATAACTAGCTAAATTGATTTTGAAATTGAGATTATTGTCACTCCATAAAATTTTCACATTTTGTCATGCTACAACTACAGATTTGACTGTATTTTATTACAATTTCATGAGAACAGACAAAGACAAAAATCAGAAAGTTTTACAGGTATCTTTAAAAGAGCTGTATTGTATTGTACTGCATTTCACATAGTGGTTCCAGAGGAAACAGGGTTTGATTAAAATGCACACCACATTTTTTGTTTCTCTTCACAAAAGCAGACTGTTCTGTGCTGATATATATTATAAAATGAAAGTTGAGGCTTGGAGATATGGAAAATATAACAAAAGAATAAAATGTCAACAGTAGTGGTGGGCACTGCTAGCTAAAATGTTAGTTGTGCTAGTCTTAAAGCACAAATTATGAATATTAGTAACTTCCGCTAAGATTAAAATGCCAGCTATACAAACATGGTGTTTAGCAGAAGCTAGTGCTAAAGAAATAAATTCAATTATGTGAATTTCTGCATGTATTGGTTTAACACTTTTACTTGTTTGTGTAAGTTTTGTTTCCTTTTGTATACCATATTTGTTCGTTTGTAGTGTACCTGCCACTTTCTCAGTAAAGTTTAAAAAAAAAAAACAGACAGAGTGAGAAGAGGAAACAGAAATGCTGCGTAGACAGTCTTCACCTACTTCAAAATAACAGCATAAACTTAAACCCTGAACTACTTGTAGAACTCTTAACACTTGATAACCAGAACCTCAACACATATTGAACTTTCTTCAACTGGAAGTTTTTACAAAACAGCCATGTATATTAATTTAGGGGAAGCAAAGTGCACTAAACGTTTTCAAAAGTAGCAAACGTGTCAAACCGCTAAACAAAAAATTAGCTATTAGCAGATAAGTGGAAATATTGCCACCACTGGCAAACAGTAATTTAAAAATCAGTGAACAAAAACAGATAAATGTTTGGTTTCTCTAGTCTAAGATATTCTTCTTTAAACTAAGAATCTTTTGCTGTTTCAACAAGTGCTTCTGGTGATGGATAAGTTTTGTCACTGCTCATGGCTGTTACAGAGAAAGAAATGATCAAAATACACAAACAAGTCCTTGGTTAACCCTCCCTCAATTTCCAAAATCACAGAAAGAAACCCTTATAAAAGCGCACACAGGATCAGTGCGATTCTTCCGAACCGCACAGAGTAAAAAACTTGAGGGGTTTTAGGAGTAGCTGATGACTCTCGGTTGAAAGATATAAAAATCTGTTCAATGGATTTAATGGAGTTTTGAAATTGATAGAAATATAAAACTCAGTTATTCCACAATTTTCTCAATACTCTCACATCAACATACACAAATCCTCCCTGGGGATAGTACTTTTTCAGCTTGAAGCTAGACAAGGCCCACCTGTAGTAATAACAAGATTCATAACAGGGTCACAAAAATGTTCACACATTTAGCATCAGGTCTAAAGTTTAGCATTCGTTCCAACAGAAGAGCAGCAGAAAAGAAGAGTTTTGTCTGTGTGCTTGTCATGGCAGAGCTGGCCAGATGAGTTGTGAACTACAGGGCCAGATGGCAGGTGACGGTACTGGCGGACGAGGACCACAGGGGACAGATGGTGACATGGAGATGTGTTCACGAGTGTGCCACAATATTAGGACACAGATTTAACAGTTTCATAGTCTCAGATCTTAAATCTAGGCTGACTTTCTCACTGGAGTCCAGCAAATCTAGTAATAACTTAAAATAGCCAACAATGGAAAAAAATAGAGGCTCAATCAAGTCTGGAGACAAGTTCAGCAAATAACAATATGTTCACAGCAGACGCTTAAAGAATAGTGGTGAATGAATTATCTTGTAAAAGGAAAGAGGACTGCACAATAACGACTGTATTGTCATTGCAATACCAGAGCTTGTAATATTCATATCGCAAAGTATTGTCTTGAGTGGCATATTTGTAATAATAGGTTACACTAATATTGTTTATAACTGGATAGCACTTTGCCAGGAAACAAGATATTCTTGCCCATTGATACCCATGATTAAAGCATGAAACCTTATGATCACAACTTTCTCTCATATTTAGTGATCTTCAGACAAATATTACGAACAAAGTGTGCTGGTTTTGTATCATAGTTTGGCTTTCACATAAATGAGAAAGCCAATGCAGTTTTATAAGAAGGATCAAAAGACGAAAGGGGTTGAGGTTTTTATCATTGTGAAAGGCTCAAGCAGGCGCAATCCACTCAGGAATTATTAAACTAACTCTAACCAACTGACAGATCAGCACTGCCATCCCTGTAGAGGTTAGTGGGTTAATTAAACTGCAAGAAACTTCAGCTTGCATTGATTTACAAAGCTGGTATCTTACAGATACTAAAAGAACAAAGCATGAAAAAAATATTTCATTAAAACCGACAACGTCCAATTGATTTCCTGGCATGGCATACAATATAAGGTGAATTGAAAAAAGATTAACACCCTTTACATAATTTCAACATTGTCATATTCCAAGTGCAAATTTTGTCTTGTTTGGGATTTTATGTGAAAAACCAGCTTATGGTGGAACTCAATTGTGAAGTGGAGCAAAAATGATGCGTAGTATTACATTTTGTTTGTATAAATGAAAAAACTGAAAACTGCCCAATGCTTTATTTTATTTTTTTTTTTTAATTCAAACTTCTTTAACTACATACCGCTAAATACAATCCATCAAATGTCTATACCAACATCCCCATGCAGGATCACGCGGGAGTTGGTGTCTACTTGTAGTGGTCATTGGGCAAGATACAGGGTACACTAACCCGCCAAGAAACCCCAAAACTGTCATACACAGACACAGTCATATCTAAAGGGAATTTTGAGAGACTATTTAACCAAACAGCCGTGTCTTTGTACTGCTAGAGGAAGTCGGAGTACCCAGCAAGAATCCATAAGGGAGAACATGCTAACACCATACAGAAAGACACCAGGGTGGCATTTGAATCTCCTGTGGCAGCCATTCAGGGGCGCCTTAACACCTGCTCATACAAAACGCTGCTTATTTACCCAAATCTCCGCCTCAGAGCTGCAGTCTTCAGCTGAGCTCCACAGAGCACCTCCCCCACACAGCTCCTCCAGACTACCAACAGCAACTAGTAACCACCTAGTGGGACCGTGTGTTTCCTGAGCTCATCATAGGAACTACAGCACTCCAAAAAATGGTTCCAAACAGCATCATTGGTCGACATGAAGAAGCTCTGTTGTGATAATGTGCTTTGTCAGAATAGGTAGGAGGTTCTTAAAGAGACAGAGGCAAATTTCAATGCATCAGATGAAAAGTCAAATTTCTTTTAAGTTGTTTTCAATATTTACTTGATTGTGGTATAATATGGTTCTATGCACCTGGAGAAGCAGTTAGAGGCTATTACAGACTTGAGATTCAGATGGATATTCACCTTCCATTCGGGTAACATTTCTAAACATACAGTCAGAGTTGATATGCACAGAGGCTCTGTGCATATCAAGTCTGTAATTTACCTCAAGCTCAGTCAAAGACAAATGGCCAAAATGTCAGCTTCAATTTTCACAGCTGAGTTTTTTTATGTTGTACTTGTAAGGATATTTGAACAAGCATAACCTTCCATCTTAATCACAACATGAGTTCTCTGTTGGTTTATCCCAGGAAATCACCATGAAATACATTGAAGTTTCTACTTGTTACATAACACAATTAAAAAATAAAAACTTTTCCAAGGCACTGTGGTAAGATAGCAGACTTTTTTAATAAACCAAACTGTTGCATCAATCTGAAAAATCTATTGGCTTTCATCAGAGCATCAGGCAACTCTGCTTGCAGCTTATCAGTCATGGCAGCAAAACAGTTGCTTCCGTCTGCCCAGTGTTTTTTGCGACCGCTCACAGAGCAGAAAATGTGTTATTCTGTCTGGCTGACAGTCTTTTCATTCATTACGGTTGTTTTCATTCTATTTTTAGCCTTTGTCTGTGGCTCGCGCTCGTGAGCTGAGGGCGTCCTGCTAACTGCCCCCAATCACACACCGTGGCCTCTGACACCCGGTGCTAACATGTTAACCTCCATCTTGCAGCGGAAAACCAGAAAAACACAACTTCTTGCCATCCCAAACAAAACAGGCAATGCTTTAAGAGTCCACATCATCAATCTAGATGTGGAAACCTGGCAGTGGGCGGGACTGTTAATGGATGGGCCTCATTTTTTCATCCCTGATTGCATTAAGGAATGATTGATTCGTCTGGGTTTTTTTTTTTTTTCCATTACTCATCTGCAAGAGATAATAATTGGTACATTCAAAGTTACAGCTCATGCTCGGCATTGCTGTTCTCCCTAAACATGGACACACATTGATTGCGTGGGTGTATTTGGTGTACCCGAGGTCGGGGGGTTTCTCTAGACAAACATCGGTTTCAAAAATACCTCCAGGATGGCTCGGCCCCTCGTTTATTTCTTTATTGTTATTAATATTTTATTTTTTTCACTAATGGTTGTATATATCAGATCACTGTTACACTTTTGCCGCCTCTGCTGATGGCCTCCTTGGGTTGTCATGGCAACATACAGGTAAAGTGGGGGAAAGGAGTGCTCGGTTCGCCCGTTTCTAAAACTGTTGACCTATAAAAAAAAACACCCACCAATGTGGGGAAGCTGCAGGAATTGTGTCCCAGTGTTCGGTGATGGCACAGGGAGAGAAATATCTAATAATGACTGCACGTTTGAAAGTTGTTGTTTCTTTTTTTTATTAAATACTGTTTTTTGTGTGTAATTGGTTTCTCTGCTGCTTTCAGCCTAGGCAGCAGATACAAACCTGTCTCGTGAAGTTTGTCCTCCACCAACTCTTCCTTTAGCTAAGGTATTTCTCCTCACTCCACTTCCTTCCTGACTGATCATGCTGTCCGTCACCCAGAAACGTCCCCTCTCTGTCCCCTCACCACTCCCCCGTTTGCCTTCATCTCCCATCATCCCCTTACTTCTCCCCCTGTGGGCTTCTGCTGCGTGTGATGTATGTGGAGAAGCAGACAGCTGTCTATTCCCTGTAGGCAACCTTCAGAGGCGCTGACCATATGGCAAGAATAGTGATTGAGCTCTACTTGTCTCTTATCGTTTCGCCTTTTTTTTTATTTCTAGGCTGTTATTTCTCTCGTTTTAGTTCCTACATTGCACAAGCTGTCAGGAAACAAACTGTTAAGCCTGTTTCTGTGGGAAAGTCTTTGCCCCCCTAACCAATATCTTCTCATGGACTGTTTTGTAAGAGTTACATGTTTTGGATCATTAAAAAAATATATATTTTATTAAAGGGAAAGAAGCTACCTAAACCAAACTGGCCCTATGTGGAACAAGTAATTGCTTCCGTAACCTAATAACTTATTGTGCCATCCATGGCGGCAACAACTGGCATCAAGTGCTTGCAATAACTGAAGTGATTGTTTTGGATGATTCCTTTTTTTTTTTTATTGAGCCACACTGAATTGATTTTAAGTATGAACAGCTTGTTTAAGGTCATATCAAACCATCATAATAATGTTTAAATACAGACTTTTATGAGGTCACTCAAAAACCTTATTTTGATTGAGTCTTTGAGTTATTTTTGAAGAGGACTTTGCTAGTAGGTTTTGAGTCGTTGTCCTGAAACAAAACCCAAGATTGTCCTATTTTGATGGCTGACCATTCATCTTCAGGATATTCTCAATTAATTCTAGCAAGTATTCTGTTTTTTTTCGGGGGAGTTTTCATCTCTACATATATGGATACTTAGGTCACTGGGTATTTTTGTCAGAGGGATTTCAATACAAGTATATATTTTTTTAAATGGGACAGAAAATAATTAAGATTAAAATGGAAAGAAAGCTACTCTGAATCTGTGGTTAAAAAAAATAACACGCTCCGTCCAGATAAAAAAAAAAAAAAATTGGTTTAGATTTCGAGAATTAAACTTTGATTTTACTGATCCGTCTATAGCTGCGTTTCCAGTACCTGTCAAATTGTGAAAATTGAAATTACTAAAATAAATTTGCTTAAGAAAACATGGGATTTGGAAAAAAACTCACTTTTTTCGCTATAAAGTTGGGATGAGGCGGTTTTACAGTCGTATCAAAATTGATGTACTTCGCAGAACTGACACGGGTCAGAGCCGGATGTCGCTACTGTTGAAACGCAAAAGCTTTCTATCAAAACACCTGTTTTTTTTTTCAATATAGGAGTGTTTCAATTAAGCAAATTTATTTTCATAATTTCTATTTATGTGAAACGCAGAATGAAGGATGGCTGGCATTCTTCTGAACTAAGAGTTTGTGGAAGACTTGGCCTTGTCATGAAATGGTCGAGTCTTCGATGTTGCATTTGTGTACCTCGTTATTTGTCCATTCAGTATGGAGATATGAACTTTTTGTTTGTTGGATAGAAATTACAATATTATGGAAATGTGTCCCTTGATGGTGTCAGAACCAGTTATGAGATGCCACAAAGTGTTTGTCAGCCTCAGATCTGCCCTCATTGAGAAAGATCTGACAAGTGGAAATGTCATAGGAAGGATGGGTGGGGTCAGTGCCTCATGTGACCATAATGCCCCAGACCTGAAACTTCCAACCCACTACCAGAACTTGACAAGCAAATGAAACAAGTTAAAACATCAAGATCTCCAAATGGGTCATTTCAATCTTTTAAGATTTTGGTGGACGACTGAGAACCTACACCAACATATCCTCTTTGTTATTTTTAAACTTTTTGAGCATTTTTATGTACTTAGAAGTGCATCTTCAGGTTTTAAACATTACCCACCAACTTCATGTTATCTTCTTTCGAAATACAACTCTATCACATTAGAAGTTTGTGCATACCCGCATCTTTTGGACTTTGAAGACCTAGCAAGCAGTGAAGTGACAAGGAGCTACTTACTCCTGTCAACAGGAAAGCCAGTGCCATAACGACAGCAGAGCAGAGATAATTTTTTGTCTTTGGGTTAGATCTCTGTAACTCTTCACTGTATCACACACACAAGACTCCGACTTGCATACATTCCAACATGCTCATGCTGTGTCTCCTTGCTTTAGAAATGTTTTTGTGAAGTGCAACAAAGTGGTCATGGTCTGAGCTACAAGGAAAATGAATGTAAAGCAATGTGGTGCAATTTGATGTTGGTGAGAGCAGCTGAGTGTGGAACTCCATGTTTATGTGTTCAGATGATGGCGAGGAGCTGAATCTCACTGTATCTACCCACGTTGATCTGCGAAGTTGTGTGACAACCGGAGGGGATGGAGACGGCACTGTTAGCATCGAAGTCAATGCAAATGACAGTCTAATTAAATTCTAATGTTTAGCAGTGAGTGAACCTCAGTGAGAGGAGGATTCACTAAGAACAAAAAAAGAGCCACATAGAGCAGAGCGGCCTGCTTTTTTATCAGACTGAAATTTTTGTCCATTCTTATTTGCGAAATAGCTCAAGCTGGGTTGAAAGTGTTCGTTAAATTTTTGGGATTTCTCAGGATATTTTTCTACTCAACTGGACTGAGAGCTAAACTTTGAGCCATTCTAGCACATGGATATGCTTTGCTCTAAACCATTCCATTGTATGTTTGGGCTCTTAGCCCTAGAAGGTGAACCACTTGCCTAGTCTCAAGTCTTTTGCAGCCTTCTAGTATTGCCATCCATTTTTTGCCAATTCTGATCAACTTCCCAGTCCCAGTTAGCCTGGTCTTTGCCTTCCACTCGATTCCCATCTCCCTTCAGTCTTCCAACTAGGATTTTTCGAGTTGAAATTCAACTGAGCCAGTCAGCGAACAGGAGGAGGAGTTGAAAACAATGACATTTCTCTGCGCTGTTTTAGAAAAGTCTGCCCATAGTTGTAGTTTTGCAATTGCAGCAAAGGATGTCAGCGAAGTCATGCAGTCTGTGCTGGCCACACTTCCAGATAGTCGGAGTGAAGGAATGTTTAAGACATTTTACTGCTGGCAAAGATGTTCGTACTTTGCAGTGGGGAATTGGTGGTGTACACTGCGCACAATGTCCAGTAAGCTTCATAACGTAGCTTCCTTCACAATCATGCTGCAATATTAATTCAGACTTCAGCAATTGGTAAAATATGATGCAACTGTTTCAGACTTCAACACTGTCTACTTGCCTACAAAAAACAATTGTTTTTGAATAGCCGAGAGTCCAGACCCTCTGTATGAAGCAAAGTGTAGAACCAGGGGTTGGTTATACCAGGCCTGGTGTTTTGCATGCCGGCTAACATCTTCAATTTTGATATCATCACACCAGAGAATCTTCTTTTCCAGTTTTTCTGTGTAACCTCTACAACTTGGAGGAAAATGGAAATGGAACATCAGATGCTTTCTTCTTGTCACTTTTAATTGAGCGCTAGGCCATTTGGGGAGGTGTGAATGTGTAATCAAACTCTGATGCAAACCAAAAAAGTGAACTCTGGTCTGCCTAAAAACTTGGGTCATGTTTTGTTTGAAGTGAAATCTGGTGCTGTTTGAATTCATGTTAATGCCAAGCAGACCGGAGACCACTCCAAAAACAGGAAGCAAGTTAGAGCGCAGGGCATTATGGATAAGTATAACAAATATACATGCGAGTCTAGAACTAGAGAAATGGCTCGTGGATTTGTACCAAAGACAAAAGAGAAATCCTACAACCACTAAAATCTGATGCCACTCCACTCTTCTTTGCATTTTGTGAAGGAAGAAGTTCCACTCATGTCTTCTTCAGAGGTTTTTGTGCCATTTCCTAAAGCGGCTCCGTCTGCAGTGCCACCACAGGCGAGGAGGGGAACAGGTTTTCCAAAGGGTTTGATTTGTTTGACACAGTGCAGTCAATTTTGGTCCCCTATTCAACCAGGTCTACTGGACTATCAGGCATGAAAACAGCCTTGCTTTGAAAGTGCATGCTGAACACATTGGATTTACATGCATAAATTACAAAGCAATAAAATATAATCAGCAGCTTGATGCAACTTTAACTTGTTTGTCCTTTTGATATCAGTTATGATGAGCAGAAC
The DNA here is from genome assembly GCA_903067095.1 of Girardinus metallicus. NCBI lineage: Eukaryota > Metazoa > Chordata > Actinopteri > Cyprinodontiformes > Poeciliidae > Girardinus > Girardinus metallicus. Next base: position 18,281 of record CAEGAE010017418.1, read on the forward strand.
GCTACACAAAGAAAAAATCTAAAACAATTGATAGTAATTGGTATACAAAACATGCTGCAAATAACAATCTGGGTCTTTCATCAGCATGACACAATATAACTTCTTTTTACTTTGCTAATGAAGGCCATACACCTTTCTTGATTTTATTCAAATAAAAGTTGATAGAATAACTTTAAGTATGGCTTTCTATCCCCTTGTTTTAACAGTATGTAGGCAACATTAGAGTCTGAGTCAGTGACAGAGGCTGTCTCCACTTTGACAACAGCAAAACTCTGGTCAGCCGCCTGCCTGAGCAAAAGGCAGTAACACTGAGTTCCTTTTATGAGTCTATGTATAGTTCCAGGGGTTCCAAAGCGATTTAGAGTGATCCCTCCATTATATGATGTCTGAAATAAAATGAGCGTTTAAGCTTTGATGCTGAAAATTGCTTCTCTACATGTAGCCTAAGGAATGCAGATCTTTCCCTCCCTCCTCTTACTGTATGTTACGGGTCTAGGTCGAATTGCAGTTGTGCTGGATGATGATGGAGTGAACATTGCTCTGAGACTCTGAGATTTCTGAATCTTGGGATTCTGTTTAATGACCAAACTCTGCTAGAAACTTCTCCACAACTATCTCCCTGACTTGCCCGCTGTGGTCCTATGTATGTCTAATGCAGTTTGCTCACTAATGTTCATGAATACAACACTTCACAGTTTTCAGATATTTTCCGTAGAAAAGGTTTTGTTTTCACTACTTTGTTTTGGTGAATCACATCTAATAAATGTGATTTGCCACACTTCTGGCTGGAGTGTGGCAAAAAATGAATAAATATTTGGAGACTAAAACATGAATGATTTGACTGCACTGCATGCTGTTGTTGTTTTTTAATATTCCAAAATTAATGGTGTCCCAAGGAAATCAGTGGCAAAAACTCTAGAGCTTTTTCTTACAACAGACTGGGGCACTTTAAAAAAACTTATAACAAGAACATTCTGCTGATAACGAGTGTGCGGTGAACTTTTTTTTATGTGATGAGACCTTTGTTCGGAGGAAATGTCAGCTTGTAGCTTTCCAAATCCCACCTTAATATTAGAGGACCAAAACTTCCAATCCAATAAAGCGCTCCTTGTCCTCTTAGAATATGTCATTTGAAAAAGTCATACAAATACTTAAGGGGTCTCAATCAAAGAGGTAAAAACCAAAACAAAGTTTTTGCTGTACAACAAATGATCAACCTATAAACAGTCCAAGTGGCTGATGGACTATCATGCGTTTCCTCCTTTGTATTTCTTCAGAACATTTAAGCTGCAGTAAACTTATACGAAAATGAATCTTTGTTAAAAGTACCACTATTTTGACAGCATAGCATGAGGCATTTGTTGCATAAAAATGTAACAAATGTTGCCACCGACCGAGGAAAAACATGTAATTCAGATGAAAATCAAAATGGATTTACTGATTAAACCATCTATTTAAGCAAAACCTATAATTAATCTAAATGGCATTAGAATAAAAGGGAGACAAAATAAAAACCTCAGTTAGATAAAACGACTGTACTCAATTCATAACTGGAAAATATTTGAACCAAACTCAAAACTCCTCCAGCCAGCAGCACTCAGACATATTGTCACTGTTATTTTATAAAGAACAATCTCTCTGATTACTTTCATTCATTTAAAATAGCATTTAACAAAATTTCCTTTTTTTTTCATTTACTGAGGAGGGCCTTTTATGAAAAATTTGAATTTCAAGACAGTTCAGCAAAGTGTTTTGGTAACTTTTAAGGAGTCACCAAAGTAAATCAAATATGAAACCACGTCATTTTCAATCCTTTGGGCAAAACAGCAGCAGCTACTGATTTATGACTTGTGAATAATATACTGCTTCACATTTTAGTTGACGAATTCTGCAAGCCAACCTCCATGGTGTAAAGGTAACAGTCTTGTCTTCATATTAAGAGACAAAATGAGTTCAGATGCATTTTCGGACCTCCCTGGCGTCACTTTGCTCTATATTCCAGCTTTTGTTTCTGGACAACGCAAAATGCCAGAGTTGAAAGTGCAGTCTGTTCACATTTATATCCAGAATGAAAAAAATATTAAGGTTACACCATTTATTAATTCTTTCTTTTTAAAAAAATATATTTTGGCGTATCAGAAAAATAACACATCATAGAAGGACAGAGAAAAGTATTGCATAGAAGTCCAATATCATAACAGATGAGATTATTTAATTTGGTTCAAGCTTAAAAAAAATACAAGCTTCTGGGGAAGTGTATTGGTAACCAATGTAGATATGGAACAAAAGACAAATGAGGGATTCATTACAGTTTGAGTGACTGAACAATTCTATATTCAAATAATTTGCATTCAAAATAAATGAACAAAACACCCAAACAAAAAACGTAAAGCAAGGATTTCCCCATGGGACTTACGACAGGGTCCTTTCCAGCCGTCCTCCTGTTGAGCCGATTATTTCTCCAAGTGTACAGAATGTCTGGCCCAAAAAGTCCTTGGCACGAGGAAAAAGTATTAAAAAAGAAAACTTACTTGTGTATATAAGCAGAAAGATGGTGCCTACATCTGCAAAAGCAAGCATACATCTCAGACTTTTTCACATTGGTCACATTGCAACCATAACCTTCTTTACTTAATTACTGAGACTTCAAATCAGAGGTCAACATAAACTAGCACACGAAGTGGAAATTGGAAATTTGAGTGTCAAGTCGAAATTTTTGACTTTTCAAAGTTTTTTGAAATTATCCTAAAAAGATTTTCTAGCAAATGTTTTACTTTCCTAGCTTAGACATACTTCTCTTGTTCTTTCTAAAACCTTTCTGAGATTAATCTAAAAATTTCTTGATTTTTTGGCGGAAATGTACTCGTCTTTCTTTCCCCCACATCTACAATAATGGATAAATAATGACCATTGTTGACACATTGCTGGGTGTTTCTAAGAAAGTAAGGAAGAGGAGAATCCTCCCATTAAGACCATGGGGATAATTCTAGAGATAAAAAGCTCAGTAGTAATTACAAATAAGTGTAAAATTGATGGGGATTGTTACAGAGATATTAAAGCCATCAAAGTTCAATCTCATCTTTAGTGAAGGGCAATTTTAAATTGAACATTAACTTTACAGTATAATTTCACCGTAAATGCAGGCATGCATGCATTAACCCAACGATGTCAAGATGTTACAGAGAGCTGCATAATTCAGCTGCCTGTTGGACTTTTTAGAAAATGTCATTAAAACAGGATAGAAAGGGTCAGCGATGAAGAGATTTTCATGTGTACAAACTCGCCACACTTCAATAAATAAAAAAGAATGTGGCAACATAAGTAGAGTCGATGCAGCGTAATAAAACACACGCACAGCATCCAGAGCAGAGCGCTAATATTTGCGTTGCGTGGGCACCAGGTCCACCGTAGGTGTGAGTCCCAGCAAAATAAGCGTGTGTGCGGCCTCTCTGAATGACCAGACGCGCACGATGTGCCGTAGTACACAAGTCTAGAAACCACAAAAGCCGCTTTGAAGTGCGGTTCTGAAAGTTGCTTTTACCTGAGCCACTGAGAAAATGCAGACAGACAAAATGTGGTGCAACACAACAGGAGAAGCGTTCCGGGTGTCTGCGTTTGTCCGTGATTAGACGGGTAAAATGAAAGAATGGGAGAAGATTCAATATAAACCACAGTAAATGACTCACATCACAAAATTACATGACGACAAATGAAAATGGAAATGAACAAAGTGCACGGAGTCATGACGTCAAAAATCTGTAAGCAAATGTACTCACCTTCTGCTCCACGAAGTGAGTCATTTTGGAAGGAGAAAAGACAAATAAGTAAATAGATGAAGAAAAGGTCAAGGGGCATATTTGTGACATAATAAATTGAATTGAAATTCATATTGAATCACAATTGAGTCTTATTCACTGCAAACAGACTTCAACAGAATGTAATTCTCTGAATAATGAGACCACTTCCCATGTCTTTTGACTTCAGGCTAGTTTCACATGCTGTACTCACGTGTTTGGATATGTTGCAGCTTCTAGAGTCCACATTGTACCTGCAAAGCACAAATCAAAATATGAAGACACTTCAAAGAAAACTGAGGACACTCAAAAGACAAAAAAATTGTGAATTATGGTATACTGAAAGTGACATTTTAACATCTAAACCAAGATATTGCTACTTAAGGTTGATGTTTGTACATGTCTTAGTTCCCACTAAAATATGTTTGGTGTTTCTAGCAGGAAATTGTATTTTTCTTTTTACTTCTTTCAGTCACAAGTCGAGGATAAATTTCTCACCAGGTAAAACAAAAAATTCTTCACGGTAAATAAAATAAAGTTAACCCATTTGGGAACATGGCTAGTAAAGTCCAGTACTACGATATTCTTGTTTACAGATCAGCACTGTTGTCAGTTGAGAAGGTTTTACACAAATTCGTCAACTGAATGCCGCCGTATTATTCATTCCAATCCACCTTCAAATCAACACAAACCTTCATCTGTAGCTCCATACTGATTAAATAAAGTTTTCTTAACACTATTCATTTTTTGCCAGTCTCTGAACATTTTGGTACGTCTGGTGTATTTAGGTGAGATTTCTTTGGTTGGTTTTTGCTGAAAATATATTAAACATATCTGGAAAATGTTAGCAGTTAGTCTAAACCTACTTTACTAATAACTGTGATGGCCTCCAGTAGCGATAGCCACAAATACAGGATTTTTGAATGTGATGTTTATGACAACACTCTAAAGCAGAATCCTTGCATAAGTCTTGGACAACTGCAGGTTGTGGTTCCACAAATAAAATTGCTATAGGCTAATTTTCTAGCTAGGGTGCAAATGAAACAGAAAGCTTTGTAACATGCCTCTCTTACTTTCAACATACAAAATCGGTTTTCAACATTAAGACAAGGTCAGATGGCTGCTGCTATATAGATTAATTCAGTGTTTGTCATGGCTCTAGTCTGGTCTGAATGCTACAAATCGTTTATTCTTAACTCGTACGTTTATATTCAGCCCAATGGAGAGCATTCACTCTGTTCTCCATTGGGACTACAGTTGACTGAAAAACCGGAATATTCTCCAACAGCAGACCTTTATCACCAGGTTTCCGGAAGGTCTGCATGCACTTTTCATGCTGATTTGTTTAGCTGTAGGTTCATCTGCAAAGTCGGCCATGGGCCTTATAAAATATGAGGAGATAACGGAGTGAAAAAGGTTTTCTTGTACAACAGTAAAAGTGCATAACATAATTTGTTTGCTTTTATTTTGAGTTTGACGATTGAACCCAGTGCCACATTCCCATCACTGCTAAGTAACCTAATTATTACAGATAATACGATGTTATCTGCAACATCCATTGTATACTTTGATTTTGACACAAAGACTTAAACACAGAGTTAAATAAAAGAACCACAAAATTTAGTAGAGGTTTTAAAAACTACTGTGCATAATATTACACATTTTTGCTGTTCTGCTCCTTGTAGAGCAACCCAAGGTTTGATTAGCGAGTTAACAGATGTTATGTCATCATGTCTATCCAACTGTAGTTCTAAAACAATAATCATTTAATAAGATTAATAAGCAGTGCTCCTTTAGTTTTACCATCATGACCTTTTAAAATTAAAATCTAACCTAAATGTCTTATTCATGAAAAAAAAAATGTAGTCTATTTTCTGCCAGCTGAGCAACTGTGAATAGAAAAATATTTATTGGCCTTATGAGTATTTGAACCACTTCATGTACGTATTGACAAGAAGTGTTATTTTGATCACTTATCTTTGGTTATGAACTCAGAATCTTTAAGGTTGGAAGGTCGTCCAGCCATCACCCTGATTTTTAGTGCCCTCCACAGATTTTCTATCAGGACCTTAGCTTGTTCACACTATAGCATTAATATTACTATTTATTAATATTAATATTGTACATTTATCTAGTTTTCAAGGTGAGAATTATTTTCTAAAAGGTGACAAGTAAATACTTACACATCAAACCTTAGATTCTGCTTTTCTTCAAAGAAGAAATCCAGCACAAACTTCCTGACAAAGTCGGGATTTCGGGTGTTGTCGATAACTTCTGTCCTGCCAAACTTGCAAAAGACAGAAGAGTTCAATTATTACCAGCACTGGTTCAATCATTGATATTTTACATTATACAGACAGAGGAGAAAATACTGGATAGAAAAAACCCTTTATAATAGAATCTGTGGGTACAAAATCTATTTTACAGATATGGGATTACGCTGCATAATGCCAAGGAGTCTGTGCTAAAGTCTCTGACCCCAGAGAAACCATCGGAGTGATCATCTTCCCCCCGCATTGTATGCCCAGCAAGGCCTGCTCCCATCTTCCCTCCAGAGCCATGGCGTCTTTCTATCAGCCTGACAATCACACCGCTAATCCTCCCGTGGGTTGCGGCCTTGCCTTCGCAGGTCTGGCCCGACAGCACCGTGTAATGAGCTATTGATTTTGGCACTGCCTCACCGCAGCCTCAATACCTCGACTCATGTCTTCAGAGGCTGGCGCACATAATCCGTGCTATCAACTGTGTCCCCAGCCTATCCATTACCAAAACTGAGCAGGGAGGTGCATCGGACCTCAGAGGTACTTGCCGCATCGATCCCGGCAGGAAAGTCCCATGACGTTTGTTTGCTTTGTTTCTATTTTTGGGCTTGGGGGGCCAGTTTGGTTAATAATTTCAGAGATGAGATTGGTTAATCGGTGCCTCGTTGTTGCAAATTAGGGAATGGATTTGTCACCACTGGAAATGCTTTAGCTGTCTGTAAGTATGGCTGTCTGGAAAGCATGTATTTGTTACTGTGTACTCTGGACAGGTTCAGGAGTGTTTTACATGTTCGCTTGCCAACCTAAGGCATGTACCGTATCACTAAAGTAATGACAGTGCAAACTGTGTACAGTGCTTTGAAAAAGGCCCTTCAGTTTTTGTTTGGTCAAATATTTCAGATCATTAAACATCAACCTGGCTCTATGTGGAAAAGTAATTGTCCCTTAAACCTAATGTCTATTTGTGCCACCCATAGAAACAGATAACGACGTCAAGAGTTTTGTGGAACAAGCAAGTCTTCAACATCACCACTGAGGAAATCTGTCCCATTTTTCTTCTTAGATAAGATTTAATTCAGACATGTTGTAGTTTTTTTGAGTATAAGTGTGTAAGGTCATACTACAATATCTCAAACGGATTTAAGTCCAGACTTTGTTTACATCACTCCAAAGCTGTGTCTGGGTATATTTGAGTCATTCAGAATACTTTTCCAAGTGTCTTCGGGATCAAGATATTTTTTTAAACAAATGTGAGACAACCATCATGTCCTTTTTGGCCAGCAGTGATTTTAGCCTGGGAGCTCTCCCACAGAGGCCAATTTAGTCCCATTTATGTTCCTTATTGTTAAATCTTGAGCACCGACCTTAGCTGAATTTTTGTTGAGCTCTCCTGGAAATGTTTACCAGCTGCAGGTTATGGCTCTCACATTTAGTTTCAAAGTCATAGAAATGACCCTGTAGCCCTTTTCAAATTAATAACTTTGTTTTTCTACAGTTTTTCTTAGTTTTTTGAAAGATGATGAGTTACTTTTTGGGATATTTCAGCCATTTAAATATTTTATCATATCTGCTAGTCAGGTAATAATCATGCCTGGGTTTGCCTTGTGAAATTGAGCCCAGCTTTCTAAAAATGTAGTTTAATCACATTTAATGCATGATTGAACATGGGAGGCAATTACTTTCCCCCACAGGGTCAGGTTGGTTTGGATAGCTTTTTTCCCTTAATGGATGAAATAATCATTTGAAAATCGCTTCTTGAATGTAGACAGGCTATTTTTATACAATGATAATGTTTGTTTGATGATTTGAAATATTTAAGATTTTTTCATTTAACTGTATATATACAGTCCTTACCTTGCTTGGGAGAAGGAAATGTGTTGAATACATCAAAACCAGTAAAGGTTTAGGGACATGTTCAATGTGAAAAATGTAAGATTTCTTTCAAATATGCATTCAACTTTTATTATGTTTTTAATTCACTCACTCAATAGCGCAGTGCCAAACATTATTAGTGGCACATTTGGCAAATTGGCAAAGATTTAACAGCAAAAAATTCTAATGTTAACATTGTTCCTAAAAATTTCATGAAGTCTCTTTTATAAAGAGATTATGAATGGAGCAATTATTGGCATTGTTGGTAATACTTTTTATGACCCTCTTTAAAAGAGAAAAGTAAGTATGATTCACATAAATATTCCTTAAATAAATTAAACTAATCTACTATAATACACTAATTCTATACCATTTTAAATGGTACAGAAGATTTAAAATGGTTGTTTGAGAATTTCACTCATTAGAAGAAAAAAGCCCCTCAAACCAGTCTAACCTTGTATGAAAAGTGAATCGCCCCTTAACCTAAAAACTGGTGGTATGAACAAAATTGTCCTACAACAAAGGGCTAGTTGAGACCAAAGGTTCACACTGATGACTTGTATCATTCAGGTTTTGGTAGAAAGAGAGAAAACAAATAATTGATTTATTGCTTAACCCAATACTGAACATCAAATATAAATCTTTTCTGCAGTTTTATAAACCTTAATATTTCAGGCATTTTACTATGTTTTTAAATTACAACTTTGAATACAAGTAAGCTTAAAAATATCTTTGTGCCAAATTTGATAACACAGTTCAATGAAAACATGTCCCAAAAAAATAAAGCTTTACTGTTTTTCTCTAATACTTTATAAAAAGATTTATTCCAAATAAAATATCATGGAAGCCTGTCACGTTTACTGAATGGAAAAGTTTGAGCTTAAGCTAAAGGAACTGTTACATAAACATAAAAGCTTAAAACCAAAGCATGTGTCGACAGCAGTAAGACCCGCCTGGCGCTCTGTGTTAGAGAGCTTCCAAGAGCCAGTGGGTGTGATTTGATAGGAACATACTTGCTGATGAATGGCCCTGGAGGATGGGCAAGTCATTTCATCTTTTCCCAAAACATGTGCTTACACACATTGCTAAACGCTGTTTGCCCCCACCTACTTTAAAAGAGAAAAGTAATTATGATTCACATAAATATCCCTTAAATAAATTAAACTAATCTAATATAACACACTAATGTACTTTATTAGTGCCATTGGGTGTGTGGAATTTTTTTGTAATTGACTATTAGCTTTTGATATACTATGCTGCTAACATCCAGCCTCAAAACAAAACAAAGTAAAAAAAAAATAATGGTGAACAAAACATAAAAGTGAAGGATCTACAACTAGATCATGTGAATTCAGACACCATTTTGTTTCAGTAGGAAGTCTTACAGCAGTGCCGTCCACACGTTTTGTTATGTGTCAAAACAGTCAAGTCCTAAGACTTTTTTTATTTATAAACAATAAACTAAATATACAATAATTCTGATTATTTAAGAAGTCCGTTTTTGCTTGTCTTATTTTGCAGAAAAGGGATGTTTAAATAATTGTAGATCCACAACTTAAAGAGGTTTTCTAAAGGAAGATGTCCAGTATGCAACCGGGAAGCAACAAACGACAGCAAAAAGTGAAAGTTGTCTGCCACTTAGAACGCGACAGCATCAACAAAAGTTTAACCTTTTTCAATCGCCTGGTGCCGCATTGCTAGCCTGTGTGTGCACATCTACGTGTACGAGCTCGAAATTTCATGTGCGAATCTTTCCGGTTTCATAGTTTGAGACCGTCAAGCAATTGTCGCTTAACCACACAACTTCCATGGCGGTAACAGAATAGAATCCTACTACGGGAACAAAGCGCACGTGTGTTTTGACAACATGCTAAAATCACAGCGCCATATAGTGCCCTGGCATGACAACTACAGCGGATTCAAGGTTTCTGGGCTTCCTCATCTAAACTTTAAATGTGGAGCTGTTCCCCAATAAGATTCCAAAAATATCAACAACTTCCCCGACAGCGTTCTCCTTTAAACAATGCCTTAGAGATTAGTTCTATGAGGTACCAGATTTTTCTAAGGATTTCAAACCAATTTCAGATGTTTTTTTTTTTCTTTTTACTATTGTGATAGTGGGAAGTCACGGTCAGCTGTCCTTTGTAAATAAAATCCTGATCAAAGTCTTAACGCTGAGGAAAAAGTTACGGGTTGAGAGACGTTGCTATGGAGCCAGCCAAGAACAGAAACGCAGCAGCTGAAATGAAAGCATTCTGTTATGCAAGGACAGAACATCAGCAAGTAAAAGCAGCAGTGTGTGGGGTGGCATAGAGGGAAAGCAGGTCCCCCCACACACGAGTAATTAGTCCTCAACACAGCTGTTTGTGGTTTGACTCCAAACCTTAAGACCCTCACTGCATCCATCTGCCGAGAACTGAGACTTCTGAGAATAAAGCCAGAATACGTTTTTTTTTTTTCCAGTGGTTCTAATTCTCTTTTGCAAATTGTTGTGGATAACAGCCATTAAATATATTTTTTAAGCAGTATTGTGGTGGATTCCTGCAGATCAGCTTTGTTGCCTAATACTTTTCCCTAAATAAATCTTTGAAGTTCTAAAACAGCATTATTTTTAAGGTAATGCTATACCTATTAAAAAAGCATCTGAAAGGTGAAGCCATCAGCTTTCCTTGTGAAGTATTAACTTATCAGTAGCTATGTTTCCATTGGCCATATAATTGGGCAGTTTGATATTTCAAAACTAAATCTGCTCAATGGAAACAGCAATTTAAAAAAACTCATTTATCCATAAAAGGCTTTGCCACTAGGATGAGGCTATTTTTTTTTTCATCCGTATCAAAATTTGTTTGTTTCACAAAACTGGAATGGAAACATTTCTACAGCATCACACGGGTCACGTGGTCAACAACAAGATGTTACTACTGGTGCAAAACCACAGAAAAAAAAGACGTCAGGAAGTCTGGTGGAGAGGCATGTTTTTTATGACATATTGCGTGAATTAACTTATTCAAGTATGATTTTAAGTGCATTTCTAATTTAATGGAAACACTACAATTGCAAAATTGTGTTTTTTCAACATTAGCGGAATACTGCCAAAGATTTGTGCACATTTGTAACGTAAATTGAGCAGCTGTTTGAAGACGCAATGGTCAATGGTGCTTTTTTAAAGATGTATTAGGTTCAACATCTTACTTACAGGGTCAAAGCAAACATCTTGCTTCAAGTTTGACTCAGGTTGACTGACATCAGCCCCTACTCTCAGAATTTCTCCAAACCTTCTTTGGACAAAAATTGAAAAGGAAAAGTTTGAGAGATGAGAGTGAGTGAGGGGGGGAGCTGGGGGGAGGGGGCTATAAGCACATAAAGAACTGCTGAGTGCCAGAGAGGAAACTGGAAAGAAACAGCATTATAAAGCACCTGCCACAGAGTGCTGTGAGGGAGAGGGCTTTGCTCCAGCAGAACCCCCTGCAGCAAACAAACGGTGTGGTTGGAGACCAGAACGGTCCCGAGCTGAAACATGTCGAGTTGTTGGCTGTATCCACAAAAACGCCCGGAGCGATAAAACCCTATGTGAAAGCAGTGGCAGGATGTGTATGAAAGTCTGGCATTAGTTTAGTATCGAAAGATGGTTATATGTGTCAATTGTGGATCACCAATAAAATCCAGACTCCGGAAAATTATGCAGAGATCAAATTACGTGATGACTGGGGAAAATAAGCCAATTCTATTCACAGAGCACCAAACACCACTGCTTTATGTGTCATGAGTTCTGATGTACCAGCAGCTGCAACAATAGAAAATGGAGAGGCATACTGGAACATTACACTGTAAACAAACCGTAGTGTTGCTGAAGGGAAGGTGACGAAATAATGGTGACAAATATAAGACCCAAGTTTGTGAGTTGTGACAACCAATACAATATTCTTTTTTTTTTTTTTTCACCCATGAATTGCCTGCTTCAGGTTTGACTCTCTTTATTGTACAGCAACGATTGATGGTTATGGTTGTCAGTGTCAGATGTCCGATTAATTGTTATACTGACAACCAATGCCAAACTGTGAACAGACTAGTAGAAAAGGATACTGTCAAAGTGATAAGTAGCTAGTTGAAATTAAGTTGTATAGATACATGTGTTTGCCATTATCTTTATAAACCTACTCTAATATCATAAGACAGATTCTGTGATTGTCATTTTTGATTTTCTAAAACTTAAATTACTATTTAAGAAGATAAAATGACATATTTAATTTTCACGTTTCATGTTAAATGATGTTTGAACATCGGTATTCGTCAATTGTGGTCACATCAACTACAGCAAATAAGGAACCTAAGTGCAAGTACCTATGAAAAACATAACATATACATATTTTATAGAGAATGATAAAGTGGCTGTTTTGCTAAGAGTTTTACATCCCACAGCCAGATTTGCATATAGTCTTCAACATTACAAAATTCTTCATTTGTGGGGGCCTGAGTGAATAATCAGAACTGGTGGTTCAGACATATGGAACAACTTGTGATTGGGGTTGAAAAAGACAAAACTACAGAAAAATGTGGTGGTTCATTTGAATTGTTGTCCTTTACATCACAACACAAGAAATATTCAATGCAAATAACTATGAGTAGTACAAACAAACTTCAGAAGGCTGTTTGTGAGTGTAGAAGTTTCACATTACTTTGAAAACCCTTTAATGAGAGATATTTGCTTCTCGTTTTTGTCCCATCTGTCGCATTGACGACGGGGCAGTATAAGTAAGTAAAAGATAAGTTATTCTGTATCAAATGTTCATGGCTTTTTAAAGGTATCATCCTAAAAATATTAACCTTCACAGATCAGTTAACTTGTTCAAAATGGATAACTGAACATTTGTTCTGATATTGAAAATGTAGCTGTAGGGAATTAACTGAAGCTAAAATCTTTTACATAAATTTTTGATGTTTCCCAAATCCGGTACGCTGCTTTAGAGTCATGTTTTCAATGGACCAATTTCATCCAGCTACCTGTTGAGACAATGATACTTTGTGCAACACTTTCTGATTGTTCAAGATTTCACCTGTCTTCACTCTAACTGGTTTCATCTTTATGGAAGATATGCAAATTTCCAAAATATTAAAAGAATACAGTCAAGTTGGAGATCTGATTAGATTTTGTAATTTTTGCAAAAATGCAGAAAATTAGGCATACTTGTGATAAAGAATGGCGCAAGGTTGATTCCAGTATGACTTACACATGTAAGTCATACTGGAAAAGATAAAACAAAAGATTTTGCTCTCAGAAAAAGCAACTTCTTCATCTATCTACGTATTTATTTGAACAGAGTTCCATGCTCCATTGGATGCAGCCTTTGTCTCCACAAGCTTGGACCTCTAATTGTACAGCATTTGCCAAGGTAGAGTATCATAGTGTGTACAGCTGGTGACAAGTTGTTTACTCCACTAATTGCAGCACAGTTTGTACCGGGTTTCTGATTAGGACCTTCGAAGTGGAATAGAAAGTCATGGGGTTCCTTGTGGGGAGTAGTAAAAAAAAAAAAAAAAACCCTCAATGCCTTCAATAACACAATGTGGTAGACTTTGGATTTCAGATGGCTAAAAAAATCAAACTCGGCCTAAACATAAAAATGCGTGACACATAAGAGCATGAAGAAACTCACAGAAGTTGACATAAATTGCTCAGACATGATCCTGAATTAAACACAGTGTCTGGCTTCAAATGGACACCAGTCAAAGGGAAGATTTTATTTGTGAGGACAATACAACTATATCTTTCTTCTTCCCTTCAGTCAGGACAGCAGTTAATTAGGTGTAGCACCATAAAATCAGCAGGTCCTTTTTATTTAGGATTTGTCAACCTTTGCTTTTACCTCAGCAGAACGGGCGAGGTAAAAGCCCAAAGTTGGAAAGCTGTCAGTTTAAGATGCAACTTCTGGACTCTTGTCTTAGTAACCCATCTCCCTTACATAATTTATACACAGAAAGCATTCTCTGATATTAGATATTAATGTTAGGTTTCTCAACTTACCTCCCTCCACTCTTTGGTTCCCACACCTTGCACATATAACACAACCACTGGAAGAGAAGCAGAAAAAAGAGAGAGGTGAAAATGGGCATTAAAATAAAAACAGTTCCAGCTGTAGCAAAAAAGCCCATTTGGTTTCAGTATGTTGGCACCTGCAGCACCTGGCAGATATCAAAACATTGGCTCTCAATTCCAATTTCATTGCATTCGTTGTTGCTGGAGGTGAGTAAACAATTCTTTATTAAAAGCCAAACCACCACCCTTTAAGGAAATTAGTTTTCCTACCTCCTACCGAAGACATTTGCGGTAAATATGAGAACATACTGGATCCTAAATTATTAAACTTCTGGCGAACCAGCAGAACAGAGCAGAATTAATAAGACCTCTTCACAGATATGCTGTTACCTAATAATTTGAATAACTTCAAAAATAAGTGGGAACCATTTGGACAAAATGAAACATGATCAGGATGTAAACTAAATGAAAAAGGAAGAGCAATTGTACCTGCTCATTTTTTTTTTTTTTGCTTTGCTTTGTCTTAAATAACAATGTTAAGCGCTAATGAATCTTTTATGTCTGAAAGTCGGTTTATTTCCCCTTCACCACATCTCTATGGAAATTGCATTTGTGGATTGAGAAGTATGGGTCAGTACTGAGGTTGTTATCATGAAAAAATAAATCTGCCAATGTTAAACAGCACATTCTGCTTTTGACTCTTGTTTGAGCTTCTGGTACCTCTGGTACAGCTGAACCAAATGCTATCGACTTTTACCAAGTCCTGCTAAGGCGCTAATGTGATTCAAGTTGAGATTCCTGATTGAAAAGGAAATTAAACAACTTTCAAAGACTCTAAGATTTATAACAAAGAAGCAGTGGTGGGCACACTTTCATTAACACTGGTTTCAGTGGAGCTAATTTTCTTTGTTTAGAGTGTTTGCTAATTTGTGAAATGGTTAGCACACTTAGCGTTAGGGTTAGCACACTAAATCTAAATTAATTTTTTTCAGATGCATTCTAAAGCGCTAGTTCAAAATCTCACTTTTTTTTTCCTCAATAACTTTATTTCGGACAAGAAACATACAGGAAAAAAAATCAAACACGGACAGTAGAGAACCCGATATGAACATCTAAGGCATGATAAGACATGTAAATTGTCATCTCTGAACTGCATTGGTGCTTGAGGTTTGTACTGTTTCAAGGGCAGATATAATTTGGGCTGAAATTACCACTTTATCATTAACTTCCGCTAAATACAGTGTTACTGTATTTAGTTACATGCAACTAAAATGCTAGTTGCGCTAGCACTTTAGGGTGGGTACTGCTTCTTTGCAGTACCCACCTTACTTTTGTTTTGGTAAAGTTTAAGCATGATTTAAAAACATCTTAGCGAAGAGCTTAAACAAACAAAAAAAAACATTCATTAAAAGCTTTAATGTGATGTGCATTCATCCTGGCCAAGTAATGGCATTTGTGTCTAGACACCATCAGCCACTTTGTGCCTGTTTGAAGTTTGGACATTAGCTCTAATGAACTTTAGATCGTCTAAATTAGAAGGTTATTAAAACCAAATTTTACTGTCCTAATGAGCAATTAAGAGAGGAGCAATAAGGAAGATAAGGGGGGCAGGCAGTGGATCTTTGTGTCCGGTGCGTTCACAAGAAAACAATCTTTTCTTTGTCACATTGATAACCATGCGGGAAGCTGCAGATTAAATTGGTTTTGTAAATCTGATTAGTACAGGCTAATCAGTTCGTGACTTGCATGTTCACATTTTAATTGAACAAAGGGAAGATAAGTAAAAACAAATGGAAGGTGTAGGCTGTCAATTTCCAACCTTCTAAAACAAAACCACAAAATGTAACAACATGGTGCATCAAGAGTTTGGGGCAGTAGAGGCTGAAGGAAGACTCCGATTCATTTGAGTTAAGGTCTAGAGGACCTGACTGATTGCACATTTTATGGGAAGTGACAGAAAAAGGAAGGAGCAGAGCTGCAGCTACATGGCAGCTAAGCGACAAGTCAATTCGCTGTCCCTCTAGACCCAGCAACACTGTATGCAGCAAAAGGAAATATGACTCATTCTGAATGGACCATAAATCACAAAAAGTTCTAATGTAGTTCCCCAACTTAATAGCATTCTGCGTTCTGTAATAAAAAACCTTTACATATTTGTATCAAATCCATTTTATCTCTGACAAAAGAATGTGGCTTAGCTGCAATTATTAGAACAACCAACTTTGTTCCACCAACTGAACAAAAGATAAGAAAACATGAAAACATTTGGACAACCTGGGCCTGAATAGACATCTTGCCCCTTTAGTTGAGAAACCTGTAGTTAGATGCTTTCTGTAGCCACATACCAGAATGAGACAACGGTCAGCAAAGTTTAGCCAAGTCCAAATGTCAACTATGAGAAGATAAGAAATTTGAAGACACATTATAGCATCTGAAAACCCCAAATTGTCATGAGGATCCCGGAGTCATCTTCATACATTGATGTTTGTGAAGGTGTTTTTTTTTTGGGGTGGCAGTTAATTAATGAGTTTCTTAACCAGTTTGTAGTGGAACTATTGTTATGTATTTTTACAATTCTATTATGTTACAGGGTCAATTCCTATTTTCCTCAGAATGCAAAGGTTTTCTCTTTGTCCACCATCAATAAAAATAAAATAAGGGTTGCCAATAATTGTACAGGGAAATGTTTGTTTGTAGGACGCGAATCATAGATAGAAAATGCATTTGAATTTTATTTATATTCTAATCAAGGCAGAGAGGTAGGCAGCAGTGGTGCAATAAAACCCAGGGCCTCAAGGTAAGACAGCAGGGCCTCCCATCAGATTTTCATGTGGATTAACTCTACAGCTTCCATGCATAATAAATTTAGCTAAAGCTCAAATGCTATTTCACAAAAAGAGAATTACTAAACATATACTGCAACAAACTCATGCATCAATGCAGGTGCAGCTTTTTAAAATGAAATACATTTCTGAACAAGATTCTAAAAAACAAATAACAAGAGAAGTTTAGCCAGGAATCATTGGGGGAGAGGTTGGACACACCCTGCCGGCCTGATTCAGGAAGAACACGCATGCACACACACACACTGAAGGGCAATTTAGAAGAACCATATAACCTACTATGCATTTTGGACTGTAGGAGAAGCGGCAGTATGAGGTACATGGGAGAATCCATGCAGGCAGATGGAGTCCATGCAAACTGCACTCAGAAAACCCCAGGCCAGAATCTGAAAACTCAGAACCTTCTTGCTCAACAGTGGCAGCAACTGTGTCATCACATGGCCCCAGGCAGATCATCTTAATGTCATTCCAGTGTTGATGGCCAAGCTTGACAGCAGCAGTCTGCCCTCTTTATTAGGCAGACTGTGTTGGACCTTTTGTCTCCAGAACTGCCTCTGTTCTTTGTGGCTCAGTTCAGCGACTTTGAATCTCTGAGTGTCTTGTTCCATCACATCCCAATACAAAGTACTGTAATGGATTGAGCAGACATCAGCAGACCGCTGCAATGTGATCATAAAAGATTTGACACCGGCAACAACATTAATGGAGTGAGTGGAACGTAAATGTTCCTCATTTGGCCCAAAGTGAGCCCAGAAAATATCCTCGACACCATTACAACACCAGCAGCATGGACCAGTAGCAGGATGTATTTCTGCTTTCATGGTTTTTAGACATGAATATGTTTGTTCAGGCGATCAGTCATTAAAAAAAAACAACATGCCATCATCCACCCGCCACTCCCTGTCCTCTATCATCCTGATGCGAAAAAAATTTCCATCACAACTTTGTGAAATAAATACATTTTGATACAGCCAAGAAAACCACCTCATCTTAGCACCAAAACTTTTTATCAACAGTTAAGTTTTTTCTAAACTGCTGTGTTTCCATTAAGTAAATTTATTTTCCAAATGTCAAATTGCATAATTATATGGTCTATGGAAAGAGGATTATTAAAACAGCTCTGCAAAAGTCTCAATACTCCAGAATTTGTCATAAGTCAAACAAAAGAAAAACAAAGGTTAGCGAAGGAAGCCTTTTGGAAATCCAAGTTAAGCAATGTGAAGCAGAGGCAGATTTCATCTGAAGTAAGAGTGCACTTCTAAGGGTGCTGGCTGTCAGGAATCTTTCTAAAACACACCCCTCACATAGCAATTAGGTAAGTGAGGGTGGTCACATCCCACCTAATCTAGTGATTAGCTGTCAGGGGAGAGATAAGGCAAAGTAGGCCAGAAACCTAATTCTTGAACTCTGGAGAAAAGGCCACAGCAACTCTGCCGTATCGAATCGAAGGAGATTTACTGCAGCAGACAGGATTTTTTCCCCACTGGAATTCCCACAATTGGCTTAAATTGTGAAATTATGTATTAATACAATATAGCTGACATTTTTAAGAAAGTAGTAACTCAACAACTTATTTAATTGCCCAAAAGCTCAATAGTGAAATGTCAACCACATTTCTATTTTTTGCGATAAATGAGTCGTTCGCTTCTGTTTTTTTGTTTGTTTTTTTTGTTTGATTTCCAATGTAATTAAATTTATAATGTAAACTCTTTATATTTTTACAAAGATAGAAAATGAAATTAAAAAGTAAATTATTTAAGTATAAAAGGATACTGGATACTTGATTGAGTTTGTATTGAAAAGTTTGTTTGGTTGTTTTCTTGTTTCCTATAAACAATATTTGTGTTTTTTGTGATAACATTTCACCTGAGGAAAATAAATGAGTTCTGAATAATGAAGAAGAAAAGTTAACTAAGGGATGTAGAGATAATGAGATATAAACACATTCAGAGAACAGACTAAAAATGTGTTGTTGTTTTTAGTATTTGTGTATTTAATATGCACACAATATATTGTGCTATTATTGGAATGGCATTCAAAGTGTTAATGTCAATTAATTAATTACATATATTTTAACACGTAAAAAATGTAATTAAACAATTTATTTTTTGTCTTACGTAATTGCGAATGATTAATTACCTTGATTCAATATTTTTTAACCAAGTTTCACCACTAGTTATTATACTCAAACATATTTTAAAATCAAAATATGTTGTGCACCTGAGTGGATACATCATAAAATGATTATGGAAAACAGGAAAAAGTGAGTGTGGATATATTTTTTTTTTTTCAGGCTACATTTACAACATGCATATAAATTATTATCCTGATTATAATATGGGAGGATTCTAAAGCTTGAGCTCTATCTGCTATTACTGTCATAACCACTGGACAGGTAATCCATTTTTTTAAGTTGTCATGGTTATTAAGTAGAGTGGGTGATGGATAGAGGTCTATGAATCTGTGATTCAACTGGTGATGCTCACACGTTCCTCAGATCTCATTAGGAGACCTCAAAGATAATTAGAGACCAGTGACCTTTAGCCGAAGGGAATGTCACGGCCCTTGCCTTTAATTCACCTACGACATCACAGATTTATTCACTCATATTTGACCAGCTAGAAATAAAATCTGTTAACCAACAGGTAGAGAAGAAGAAAAATTCAACAGTCTAGATTTTAATATTTTTGCCTCCCACCATCCTTTATATTCACACTCCATACAGTGCAACTTAAATCATTACATTTAGCTTTAATTTCAACCTTAATCTTAGTCATTTGCTGTAAATTCAAAAATCAGGCGTCATGCCTTAAGCATTGACATATGAAATGAATAACAATGATTATCTCTTCATAATGGAAACTATTAGTAGATTAAATATGTTAACTCATCAACTGTGAGTTAACACTTTGTTAACAAAGTGTTAACTCACAGTTGATGTGTTAAAAGCAGAAAAAAGGTTGAGCGTAAAGATTTTAATGGGATGGAGAAACTCTAAAGCTCTTCTGGGGTGTTCCCAGACTCCATTGCAAATGTGCGCAAATCTTTGTTGATATTTTGCTAAAACTAAATAAACAATTTCACAATTGCAGTGTTTCCACTAAAGAAGAAATGCATTTAAAATCACATGTAAGTAAAGAAGTTTGTTCATGTGATAAGTCATTTAAAAAAAAAAAAAAACATGCCGCACCATCATCCTCCTACCACTTCCTGTTGTCTAATTCGATGTTTTCACTAGTAGTAACATCCAGTTCTGGATCATGTGACATGTGTGATGGGAAAAAAGTGTTTCTACTGCAGTTTTGCAAAATAAACCAATATCCATACTACCAACAAAAAATACACTTTATAGTAGAAGCAAAGTGAGTTTTTTCAAAATTGACGTGTTCGTATTAAGCAAATCTATTTTCAAAATACAAAACTGAGCAATTTTACGGTCAATGGAAATGCATCTAGTGTCCACGTGGCCACCACTGATTATATCGGTCTGATCCTATCACAATGTACAGTCCTTGCCTAGTTATAGTTCATTATTTATCCTCCTATTTGCAAATTTGTCTGTGGAACAAAGTAAAATTATTAGTGGAAAAATTCCCTCTTCTTGTTGTTTTTTTTTTTCATAGAGCTTCCATCCATCCATCCATTTTCATTACACCCTTGTCCCTTAGTGGGGTCGGAAGGGGTTTTCGTAGAGCTTATCAAAGGTATTCTAAAGAAAATGCAGCTGGGGAAGCTGAAATATCTTGACAAGCTACTGGCTAGTCTTTGCAAATCAGCCAATCCAGGAGCGCCATTCATTTTCCTTGGCAAATGAATCCCAAGGAAAATAGCATTTATTTTCCTTGGTCCTGGAAATGAATTACATCCTGATTGGATGTAACTGTGAAGAGCAGCAGTAAGAAATACTGTCGACTTTAGCTGTTGCAGTAGTTCTAAGACGATTCCACTGTATGCATTAATGCATATTAAGGTATAGTCAAGGTTTAAATCATTAAAATAGGAAGCTAGAGGTGCTTTTAGAGGAGGTCTCAAGTTCTTGCTGAAGATATTCACCACAGCAAAACCCCAAATAATCAAAAATCTAATAATATTAAATCCACTATATTAGAACCTATTCACACAGAATTAGTTTTACATCCACAAGTAAGAGGATGTTTTTTTTTGACTCAGCTATGCCGACCTTGAACTTTTCTATGGAGAAAATGGTATTTGATTAGCAAAACCGACATTCAGTACAAATTTGTTTATTGGACTCACGGGACTTTTATTTATGCTGCCAACGTAAATCTGGTGAAGTCATCACAGACAATAAGAAAATAAAACTTTATTTTTATAACATTCACATCTTTTAAAAACATTAAGTAAAGGTGTTATAGGACTGTCCAAGACTAGTCCTAACCTAACCCTAAGCTGTCTGAAGCTAACAATAATGTGCCGGTCTATCATTAATCAAGCCAGTATCTAGTCTCAGAATGGATATAGACCCCTGCAACAAGGAAGTAGCCACCGTTGGGTACGTAACAGTCTTTAAAAAAAAAAAAAAAACGTTTTTGCTGTCAGGCGAAGCTCAGGACAAAATCTTAAAGCTCATTCCACATTTGTTGTACTTCTGAAAAACATAAACTCCTACATGCTTGTGACTCACAATCCTTTACTGACTATGTACAAAATAACACATTGTATATAAGAAATATAAGTGACTAACAATCACAGAGACTACACTGAAATTACAGTATGAGTAATAGACTCTCATACTGTATTTTATTCAATTATTGATTTTACTTTTAACAGATGCTGAACTGGTGGGCGTTGGATGGCCATCTCTCTTATGGATTTTAATGGAGTGAAACACTCGTGTGTGTGCGTGTGTGTGTGGATGGAAACTTCCAGTATTCCCCCAGAAAATGATATTACATAAGATAAGTGGGATGTTTCATATGGAGGCCCGAAAGCGGTGTAGATGGTGGTGTACAGAAATAAAAGAGAGCGAGCAGAACATTATGTGTTGCTGTAGGGGGGCTACACAATGAGAACAGCTAAAAAACACTACATATTATTAAAGCTTTCCTAGTTGTAATGACTCAGAGGGACGTGAGCAATTTTCTGAGAATTTCTAAACAAAAAAACACGTCACGTTGGAATAGGACTGGGAGACAGAAGCTGTTGTTGGAGACATTATGGGAAGAAAAACTAACACCGAAGAAAGAAAAACATATTAAGAATTCAAACATTCTCCCATTGTGCAAAAGAATGCATCACATCAATATTTCTTTCTTTGGCTAATTAACATAGCCATTTCTTTGAGCCTGTAATCTCATCTGCTTGCTTTTGGTATTCTTAGCCACCAATTTTTACCTGCTTAGAGAATTGCACACAAGCCGGTTGTATCTTTCCAAGGACAGCGGCGTGAGGTCACGCATGCCTGGAATACGCCAACATCCAATCAGAACAGCACTAAATCAGACTGAAACAATAGTCAATGTGTGCATTCAGAGGCCTAACAAAGCATTGTGTGTAGAAGGAGTTTTGTAATAAAACCAGGCATCCATCAGTATTAAGAGACATGTCTTCTGAAACACTGATAGATGTTGTAAATTGGCAAACATTATGCCTGAATGCTTTTCCGTAGTAACATATACGACCCTAGTTACAGTGACAAATCTACTGCGCGTTGATTGATAGGATTATTATGCTCCTCCTTTCCAAATCTATTTTCTGTAAAGGTTTTCAAAGCAAATGAAGAAAATATACATTTCTTATACTGCAATCTGTCCCAAGAAAATGCCAGTCATTATACCATCAATGAGAACATTTTTCAGACTGTGAAAAGTCTTACTTGATTCCTTCTTGGCTGTGAACCTAGAAGAACAGGAGCAGTGTTTCCATTACAAATGTGTGAAAATCTTTGTCGGTATTCTGCTAATGTCAAAAAAATTAATTTTGCAATTGTGGTGTTTCCATTAAATAAGAAATTAAATTAAAATCACATGTTAATAAGCCTGTTCACACAATAACTTTATAAAAATAAGGGCAGCTATAGATGTAAACATTTACATGAGATATAATTCAGTGATGGCGTTAGCGCTCATTGTATAGCAGAGGAGTCTTACTCAGGCGTTGGAGCGACAAACCCCTTATAAATGGGAGCAGCTGCACCTTGCAGAGTTTTGGGAAAGTTGTAGTCTGTGATTTTACAGAAGAGCTACGGATTCAACATGTTGGAATAACAACTTTTTATGAACTGTGTGATGCTGTGAGAACTCTGGTGGAGCCAGCTGCACACTGTCAAAAAAAAAAAATAATTCTACCTCTTCCTGTCATCTTCTTCAAAGTTTCCGCCAGTAGTAACATCCAGTTGTCGATCATGTGACTTCTGTGATACAGAAACGTTTTCCCAGATTTTGCATTTGTGCAAAATACATCTATTTCGAGAAAGCTGAAAAACCACCTCCACCTAACGCAAAAACCTTTTATCAAAATGTGTTCTTCTAAAAAATGTCATGTTCCCTTTAAATGAATTTATTTTTGGAATTGTGCAATTCTGTGGTTCATGGAAATGCAGCTGATGACGTTGAGTTGCTAATCACATAAACAGGATTCTACAGAACAGCTAACAATATTTAATAATCACACAATGTGTACAATTGACAAGATGTTGGGGGCACTGAGTTGGACTGCAGATATTCTAGACAGTTAAACAGTTTGATAAATACCACTTTTCAGTCAAATTTATGGCAAGTTTTCTGATGACAAAAGTATTAAAATGTATGAATTAAAATTCAAAAACAAAGCAGCTGCTGTTTTACTAAGTCAGTCGGTATGCCAGATAGTTTGTGATTAAAATCAAGAGGGAGCAAAATGAATACTAGACAGATGGTATAATTAAAATTAAATGAACTATTTATCAATTTAAATAGATTTTATTAGGACATTGGCATATAGTCACCAACAGATGCCTACAACACCCCAAACTATCACACAATCTATGAAATCATAGCAAATTAGTCCATAAATGAAGCAAAGGAAAGAAATGGAATGACTGAGTTAGAGTCCTTGGGTGTCTGGGTTCTGGCTTTTGTTTTTGTTTTATTTTCTTCTTGTATAGGTCTTGGCATATTCATGGCATTCCTCTCTATTCATTATTCATAGTAAGGTATTGCCATATTAGTTATTTTTTTTGTGGTCTAGTTTTGTGTTCTGTTCTCTGTTAGTCTGAGAAAAAGTAGCTCCTCGTTCTACACTTCACTTCGTGCAGAGGGACTGGGCTCTTGGCTGTTAAGAAACAATTGGTTCCTGGAGGTGGTTAAGTTTAAAATTTTACCCAATCGATAACATTTGTCCATGACGTACGTAAAGCCAGTTCCTCCAATGCGAAAAGAGAAGTGCTGATGCGAACGAGGCGGTTGTTAACGTTAAATCAGTATTTAGAAGTATGACCAACACTCACTTCCTCTGCTGCCATTGCTGAAACTATGCACAGACAATTCTAAAACAGCGCAGAAAATTGACATCATCGTTCACAACTTCTTCTGTTCACTGACTGGCTGAAGTTCTACCAGACAAACTGAGGTCAATGAGAGAAATCCCAGACAGAGCATTGAAAGGAGATGAGAATCAAGTGAAACTGCATAGGAAATCAATGGCCAGGTGAGGACTTTGTCAAAAGTTTCATTTTATTTGAAAATTGTTTAAGCCCAGTTATTCATACTGGTCATTCAGGTTTAAAGAAATCTTTTAATATTTTTTTCTGACTACAGGTAATATTAACTTTTTGGAGGGATCCAGTCAAAGACTACTTTAATCTGATGACAGATCTACTGAGGGAGCTAAAAACCATAAACACCTTTTCATTTCTAATGTTACTGCTGGTTTTTTCCCGCTTGCTGCAAATGCAAAGAAATTATTTTCTGCATCCAATCATTACCAGCTCCTTTCCATCAGGACAGTTCAAACATCTCTTTAAATTCACTTTACAGCACCTGCTTTGAAGGTCACGGTCCATCTTAGGAACATGAATTACAGACGAACACAATTATGATCACTAAATGGGAGACGTCCGTTATAACCCACAGCATAAAAAATAAAAAAAAGTCTTACATGCAAAGGTCAAAGAGAACGAAACATGCTGCCTCATTTGCAAAGAAAAATTGTGCCGCTGTCTAATGGTGGACATATTGCATTCAGTTACTCAAGGCTAAAGAAGAAGAAAAAATCTTTGACAAGTCATCTCAGCAGTTCTTCCCCTCACAAAGAAGAACACATCGATTGGAGCTGTACATCCTTTGTCCATGTGTGGGCGGACACACAGGAGCATGAGGTAATTTAATGGCGGTGTCGGAGAAACTCAAAGTTAATTCATACAACGACTAGACCAAATTGTCACAACAGCACCAAGGACAAACTATAAATGACGGTAAATCTGATAAAAAGAGGTACTTGAAGAGATGAGTATAGGTTTGTTGCAAAGCTTTGTACAAATGAGCGACACAAACACGGCACATAAAACGGAGAGCTTATGACCGATGGCAAGGCCGAATAAAACTCAGACAGGATAAACACATTCCTACAAGGGCGATCTTTGTACTTTACATTCGAGTTACTAAAGGTCACTTGTGTGTTGGTGAATTGAAAAATATGTACTTCGTGAATTTAAAAATGGGAAAATGAGGGTAATTCTGTGCAAAATCAAGTCCTATGTAACTCAAATGTGTGTGTGTCATGATTCTGTTCTGAATAGTGAGACTGCAGGGATCAAGGGTGTGGAATTCCATGTTCTGCTCGGTCTAATGCGGTATGTTCCGAAGAGCAAAATACCAAGTTTTTAGCAACATTGTTTTCATATCTAAAAGGTCATTATAATGTATTTCCAGCCACATAGAGGCATTTTATATCACAATCAAATAACTATGCTACCTTCAGGTGTTATAAAAACGCTTCTTATATCACATGACTTAAAAGAAATTTGACTTCATAATTTAACACCTTGAAGTTGAGCCTCTGTCTCTTTGAGAAGGTTGCTCTTTCTGAAACCGCCATTACAAGGCTCCTCTATTAACCCTTTAAAAACATTTTGACCAGCTTTAGAAGTAGTTCCTATAATGAGCTCAGCAGATGCGCAGATCCACCAGGTGTTGGCTAATTGTTCCTGGCTAGTCTGAAGGAGCTGAGTGGGGGAGGGAGGAGGATCACGGAGGAAACTGCTCTGTAATACAGAAGCTTGAAAACTCCACCTCAGAAGAGGAGCTTCGTCCTCACAGGTGGTGCGAGGTCCACTGATGTGTTATACACAGCTGAGAGGTTGCCATGGGAGATTCAAGGATTTCTCAAACATACATGAAAGAAGGCTAGTTATTGCTTCATTGCTCACACCCCACAGGACTCATAATAGTACACACCTTTTTCTTCTCCAGGCAAACAATACTTCAGATGTCCCAAACAATGATATAGTTTGATGTGTTTCTTGAACTAAACTGGATTTGTTGTTGCTTTTCTTTGCCTCGCTGTGTTTGCAGATCCGTTCACTCACCCAAGCCGCCAATGACGACAAAGTTACAAACTGGCAACAACGTGGATGTCCATAAGCCTTCTTTTGTCAAATTAAATTTCTCATCATGAAGTCATTAATGTTTCAAGACATTCCATCATCAGGCACAGTATTCTCAGCAGCGGTTTCCTCATGTGTGAGACCATTTGATGATAACAAGGTGTTTTTTTTAATGATCACAAGCACATCTGCTGAACTTTGAAATTGATAGCGACTTCACTTTTTGCTCTGTTTCACCACTGCCAACATTATGAATCCAATGACATGAAGTTAGCTGATTATTTTGAGCTCAGGGTGTGTGTTTTTAATCAAAAGCCTCTCTATTATTAGCCCCACCTCTTCTTTTCATCAAAAGAAGTCATTATATGTTGGAGAAATCTCATAAAGATGGAAACGAACGGCGAAAAATATATCCCAAACTCCTTTGATGCTTCCGCGGTGCGGCTAACCCAGTTACTCAGGGCCTCCTATTAGCTTGGAATAACATTAAGAGTGATTAGTTCACCTGTGATTTTGTCATGGTAAGACACACTCATTTGACCTGATTGTGTGCTCCGTTATTTTGGCTCTCTGACTATTGAAGTCTCTATATTTAGAATTTCGACAATCAGCAGAGCTGCCACAGATGTACCTCTGATTACTTTGATTAAAACATTTTTGTGAGGATAAAAAGACGACTGACTGAGAGCCGAGTGCAGTCTCCGCTCTGTTCCGTCTCCCTGCCAGGACATTTGCTCTCGCTCATCTTTGCAGCTGAATATCAAACACCTAGGCATGTTTGCAGTTGGCAGCGATAAAAACTGGACGTGACATGGCAGAGGGAGCAGCTGTGAGAGGAAAATAAATCAGTTAACTGGTTTGACTTGGGGAAACCACCTGTGACGTACCATCAGAAATGAGACCAAAATGAACAACTTCTTCAATCCGCTGTAGCAGAAAAGATGCTTTAAGTTCCAGGAAGAGACTGGTTGTAGCAGTCTGCTGGGCATATTAGCAGATGAAGGCTTGGCAGGAAACATTGAATATATTAGAAATTCCACCAGTTACAATTAAAATGGCAAAACTTGAGACAGGAATACCTTCAGATTCAGCTATGTTGCAAACATATCCTAACTTCTCATCTTTTTCTGTGTATTTTATTGGAATGGTCCATGACAGTCCAACACTTGGTGTGAAAATGATAATTAAAACAAAGTATATTTGACCTTCTTGGTGCTTTCATGATACAAACAATTTAAAGTTTGCACACTTTAAATTAGACTTTTTTTTTTCTTTTGAAAACTGAGTACAGAAACATTTTCTAAAACCAGGTGGGGGAGGCGGGAGGGCAGGTCATAAACCAGAGAAACCAGCCACATGTCTCTCTAGATAGATTAATTTCTAATTATGTAAACGTTATATTGTCTAAAAAGGATTAAACTGCCCTCGGTTTCAGTTTGTGAACTCTGTTGGCTGAAACTTAGACAACCCCTCCAACCGGATCGTGTTACTGACCAGCAGAACCCCTAACATCTGCTGAAGTTGAACCGATGTTGAGACTCATGCATCACTTCTTCCTGTCTGTACTGGTTGGAGCCCAGTCGCTCCTCAGGCAGCCCTCACATCTGTGATCCGTCACCCACATTATCACCCGAGCCTCAAGACCAGGGATTTAGACAGCTGTGCTCTCCAGCTGTGATTTGTGAAACTCATTTCAGTCTCGACTGTCTGTCGGGTTGCGGCACATCGTTCCTCCCTGCAAATTTGTGCCCTTTGGACTCGGAGTCGCTCGGCACTACTTATCTGCTCGGACGCCACTGGGCTCAAATTAGTCTGCAGAAAGCTTTGATGTCAAGAGGCCGAAAGGGAAGAACGCATAAAACTTGTAATAGAGCCGTTTAGATTGGCAGGTGCAGAGAATGAGCAGCCACCGTGACTTTCTGCTCACAACTCTTTGGCTTCTTTTTCTTTTTTTTCTTTTTGATTAAAAGAAAATAGGAGTGCGCCCAAACACCCAGTCAAAAATATATTTAAAAACTTATGAGAAAATGCTTGACATCAGACTCACATCTTCTCTGATCCACAATCAAAAAAATTTATTCGAGAAATAAACTGTAAAGACTCCTACAGATCCATTTCTGACCACAGTCTGACTGGGTTCAGCTGTTTACAGTTAATTTTTTCCAAAGGCCTTTTCCCTGCAGAAAAAAAAAAAAATCAATTATACAAATATTATGTTTTATATGACTTTATTAGGCCTGTGAATGGTAACATGTTAACTAGGCCTGTTACTGTAAACAACAAATCAGTTAATTGCATAATAAATTTAAACAAGCTCCATAATTTCCATTTGCATGATTTATTGTTTTTTCTCTTTTCTTTCTTTCTACAAAAAACCGGGTAAGAGAATTAAGTCTGGTGTTTTGATCTCAACTAGCCCTTGTTTTTTAAAGACAATTTTGTTTATAGAGATTAATAATTCATTTTATTTGTTGTTCCTGTTGTTTTGTTTATTTTGAATAATTAAAATATCTTCCAGTTCCACTGTTAAATGTTCAATAGAATTTAATGAATTCTAATGAATTCATCGATCTTTGAGAATGTGTTCTTGCATTATTTATCCATTAACATTATTTTGCTTGAAGATGGTCTCAAAACAACAATATTATCATTTATCGCGATAACTTCTGGGACAATTTATCATCCAGCAAAATCTGTTATTGTGACAGGCCTAACGTTAATGCATGCGATTAATCTAAAAAGATTAACACGTTAGCGTTACATAATGCAGCATCACCTACTTTTGCGTAAAAGCATGGAGCGTTACTTGGTTCATAACAGCTCATTACACAGCCTTGCACTGCGGTCAAAAATTCAGTCGCAAATAAGAGTGAAAAGATGAGTGATGAGAGTCAGATTGTTGTAAACTTTGCTTTCGAAAACACGGCGGTTAGAGCGGGCACCACGGAAACGGAGGCAACAAATATCAGCTGAATTAAAGTCTGTTTTTGAATCAGATGAAACCCTACAGAGACTTTCATATTAAATTATACAGTATTTCATCCCTGCAAATCTCACACCGTAGAATACATAATATCTCCACAAATTGTCCTCAGTTGGACTCACAAACTGACACATTGAAATGCTTCGAGGCTTTTCATCCGAAAAAGCAAAGCGTTCTACTGGAAAGTCCAAATAGTTTCATTTTGAGAGCCTGTCAGTTCATTCATATACAAGCTATTCTCACATGACTGCCACCCAAACCCAGTTCCTCCTTTGTGCTTCCAAAGAGAGTGAACAGTATTGTTAAAAAACCTTGAATTCCAACGTTTTTTGTTTGTTTTTTTCCAGAGTGAAGGTTTCACAAATCAAGCAATATATTAAATGATTGGTAATCCTTGCAGAATAGCATGTTTTGTATGCTCTTATCTCACTCTACAGTAGCTGCAAAGCATTGAAACTACATTTTCTGTGATTTCACACATTAATCTCAGACCATGTTCATATTCAGTGAAGATTCTATTCTAGCTTTTATTTCAGATTTTGATCTACAAATATTAATAAAAAGCAGTGAACTTTCCCTTTAGTTTAGCTCTGGGTCAGAAGCTGTGAATTTGTTATCAACTTCAGCCTCATTAGCTGCAGGGCCTACACCCTCAACCCATTAACCGGATGTTCCCTCCCTCCAGGTTTTGTGCTGCCACCCCAACTAGCTAGATGGTTGGATTTGGACAAAATTGGGTGCTGAAACAGGAAACTGACCCAAACACATTCACAGTGGTTTTAGAATGGATAAGAGGGCTAAGAGTAAAGTTCTGGATTGACCTTAAACTTTGGACCTCAACTGTTTCAAAAATGCATCATTTATAAGCCGAAACCAACCAATTCTCCCTAGAAGAGTGGTCCACCATCCAGCAGTAATTATGCCAGACATTTACTTATGGTTATGAAAAGAATCTGGTCTGCTGTGGCCTAGTTATAAAGTTACACAGTCAAATATTAACAACAATAATTTGGGTTAGATGGCCTGACATAAGAGAAAAAATGTGCTAATTTTTCAACATGTTATTCATTTATTTGTAAATGTCACAGTTTCACACTAAATATGTAGCTCCAAACTAAATATTTAGTTAGCAAGCTAAATATTTAGCTCAGAGATAAATATCTCCATTTAGTTAAAAGCTTTAGGCTCTATTTAGATATAAGCTAAATAATTACCTTATTTCTAAATATTTAGCTTAGATCTAAATATCTATTCAGCTAAAAGCTTTAAGCTGTATTTATCTTAGAGCAAAGTATTTAGCTGTAAGCTAAATTCCAAATTTAGCCTCAAGCTTAATAATTATCACTGAGCTAAATATTTTGCTCCATACTAAATATTGAGCTAGCTTGCTAAATACTTTCTTTGAAGTATCTTTCATTGACTTTTCCATCTATTTTTTTATTATTTATTTATTAATATTTCATGATGTCACCCTGGAAAAACAGCAGTTTACAAAATGAAAGCTTAAAATCAGCACTTTGGCACTTACGCTGATGATTAGTGTATGTTTACCTCTGTCTTCAATGTTGTCCATTTAATTGTCAGTTCAACTTTTGAATGAGAAACATTTCTGCTCTAGTTTTAGTCCTGGTTCATTTCTGGATTGTCTTACATGCTAAAGTTCACATCCTCACTTTTCTTAAGCTCTTGACCTGAGAAGTGGACCATTCATTATGTCTTATGCAGGCACAAATAAGGTAGAGAGCAATGTTGTTTTAACAAACGTTTTTAGGATAAAACACACATAAAACATAAAAATAAGCAGTTCAGAGAATAAAAAGGTTGACACATACCAGGATCTGACTTGGAGAATGTATCCACATCCAGCAGACTCCTGAAAAAGACAGCAGAAATGTAAGTAAAAATGGGTCATTCTGACTTCCTTCACTGTGTTCTGATGTTGGATTCATTCATTAACATTTCCAGAATTCCATTTGGATCTTTTCTCTTCATTCTACTTTTTGAGAGTCCCCAAAAAAGCCTCGGCTAAGCCCCCAAAGCGCGGTCATGAGCAGATTTAGATGTTTCCACAAAATGACTGTGGGGAGCCAGCCATCAGAAAGAATGTGTAAAGCGTCTCCATGAAATGAGTGCAGTATTGAACTAAATAAACGTGGCTATCACAAGGCCCAATAATACATTCCGGAAGGAGCTGATGAAACTGGCTTTGTTCCACAGAGAAAAGCTAGTCAATGTCAGTAATGCAGTGGAGTTAACTGTATTAAAACCAAGCTGGAATAAAAGAGAATCATCACACTAATTTAACTCCACTGATGTCCACTGTTTGTTTGGCAGCATTTCACACGTGAAATGTGATTTAAAATAAAAGGCCCACACATTTTGAAACAGACAGTAGTAAAAAAGACAATTTACATGCTCTCACATTTCAGGGTCTGTTTACGAGAGAACAGGAGATTTTTATTCATCTTGAGGTGAAATTTCAATCATTTTAGAGTCTGAAGAAACTAACAGAATCACTTCAAGAACACCAAATCTTAAGTAGTCTAAGTACCTTAGTACACTTGATATAAGACAAAAGTAGCAAGTAAATTTTCAGCAAGAATTAAGTCAATAATTCTTAAATATAGAAAAAATACCAGGTCAACTGGCAGATTATCCCACTTAACATTAGAAAGATATCTTACTATGAGTGAAAAATGCCAGCTGAACTTGTACTAGTGTATCATAAACCTGTACAAACCTGTATTTCTCGAATTAAAAAATTTCATTACTTTTACAACATGTTCCAAATTATTGTGCAAGTGATATTTTCTCAGATTTTCCTAAATGGTCAATACAAATGATGGTCAGTATAATTTTCAAGTCATGAACTATTACAGTATAAATCAAATTTTACTGAACAAAGCTCCCAATGAGAAC
>CAEGAE010017426.1:0-11714 GCA_903067095.1 Girardinus metallicus
GTTGGTCTCCATGTGCAGGACAGTCTTCGGCTCTGTGGCCCCAGCTCTTCTTCAGCTGCAGAGTTCTTTGTCCATCTTGATCTTGACTCGAAGCTGCCCGGAGGATCCAACCAAAGGTTCTTGTTTTGCACTCCCCTTTTATAGGGTTTGTCCACCCTTTTGGTGCATTGGCTAACACTGCCCAGACAGATGACCTCATACCCATCACTGTTTTAGTGATGGGTATGAGGCCCTGCTACATCCATGCAGACTGAACACCTGGGGACTGTGCTCTTGATGAACAAACCTCCCATCCGCTGCTCTGGGCACCCTGCATAATGACTAGCTTCACCGTCTGAATCTGGTCAATTATCCTCAGTAAAAGCTCTCCCTCACCTGTACGCCATACAGTTACTGCGAGGGTGGTGGCTGCGGTCTTCTCCCGGACAGTCACCGATAATCCTACTCCCCTAGGATTATCACACTAAATGCGCTATTCAGAATCACACTTCTGTTTTCACACACTTAGAAACAAGGGCCCTTCCTACTGTTATTCGTCATGAGTCCCTGTTCACTTCAGGTTCCTGTTCCCTTCAGGTTTCTCTTCGGGCCCCACGTTGGGCACCAACATTGTTATCGCGCAATAGCCAGCCCTCTCTAAACCTCCCATGGACTGACTACTGACCAACGGGTCCGGAAAATCTCTAGAACCTCGAGTCTTACTCTGAGATAAGTCTAGACAAGATAATCTATTTAAGCTGGTTGCGAGAGAGATTCAATCTAGTTTTAACTGCCTTCGTCCAAAAGTTATGACCTTTTACAGTTGATGAAGCAATCGATTGAGTAGCCCTGCAATCACATAACTCCAAAAAACACTTTTGTTAACGGCAGCTCTCTTTCTATTAATAACGAGCACTTGTTACCGACTAGATAGTTTTTAGTGGCTCGGCACGAACCCCAAGGTCATTATTTTTATTAACACTAAAGAGACTTCTGAAACCACCAAATTATAGGAATCACACTCATTAATTTTACTACAAAAAGAAGAACCGTGCTCAGTGAATGACTCAATTACTTTTACTGTCCACAATCTCAATTAGAATTTTAATAAATCTTTATTTAGTAAGTTATAGTAGGGGCAAGCAACAACAAATTCAATCAGTACAAAAATGAGAAATTTTACATAGGAATAATAAAAACCCAACTCACTACTTCCTATCATCTTTCCCTAAACTGTGTTGCTAATTTAACTAAGAGAGGCTTTGGGATGCAGTTCAACTCATACCCAGGTGGTGAATAATCTTGGCAAACAGAAGATGCTTCAGTCCTTGGTTGAGGTCTTGACTTTGTTAGGCAAAATCCTCCTTGGAATGGAAGCAAAGCAGAACCAGTTGTCGTCCTTCAAAACTCAGTTCCTATCTTTTTAGTGATCTTTGTCCGTACACCAAGTCCATTGCAGCAACTAAGATCTTTGGGTAAAGGGCAGAGCACCGATCAGATCAGGAACCAGGGTCAAGGGTCAGTTGAATGTATCCCCATCTAACAGTGCGAAGTCTTCACTCCCTTTTGGTTCCAGGGTGCGGTCCTCAGCTTCTTGTCTAGCTGCATGCTGTTGTGGCTTCAGCACAGGAGACTAGAACAAGTTTGTTCCTCTTTCCATGGGTTTTTATACCTTTTCACTCCATAGTTGTGTATGTGGAGTGGTGTACGTGACTACTTGAGCATCGGTGTCAGGGTGGAGAGTCTAAAACTTTCCATATTTAGCCAATGGTTTACCTACTTCTCCTTTTTTCATTGTTTTTCTCCTGACCATCTGGACTTAGTTCCTCTATTTGGTTCCTGTTTTTGCACTCCCTTTGCCTACGCCCTGCTCACTCTGACGTCTATTCTGGTTACAACACAGTTCTGAGAAGCATGCATTTCTTACATTCTAACGGGAAACATAGTTAGTTCAAATATAAGTCAATACACTGTATAATCATCTGAATTATCAAACATAATCATGTTTAAGTCAACTTGTTTATCATTACTTTTCAATAATTATCTAACTCAATTCCAAAATCATTAACTTTATTATCTCATTCATTCTTTTAATCATTTCATCATTTCAATCTTTAAATGCTTGTTTAAATCATCATAAATGAATAATTATCAGTAATTATCCTTACTTAAAACATTCATTGTGTATATTCAACAAAAGGTTATACGTTTCATAATGGTTTTCATAATGCATATCATAATCATTAATAAATCAAAAACAAGATTACTTATTTTCTCCAGGCCTCTAATGATCTGTTTTCTGCGTACCTGGAAAGATCTCAGCCCTGAGATCATTCCAGGCCTGAGATCTTATACCAGCCCTGATCTCACTTATACCAGTTTATACCAGTTTTCACGACAGTGGCATGGAGTGGAACTAATCATCTTGTTTTGAATATGAACTTAACAAATAAAATGATTATAGATTTCAGGAGAAACAGGGTTAAATCAAACACTATTTCCATCATGGGAGAAGATTTGAGCAACCTAAATACTTCTGAGTTCATCTGGATAACAGACTAAATTGGAGTTGCAACAGTAACGCTATGACATAACTGGACAGAGCAGGCTTTCCTTTTTGAGGAAGCTTTGGTCCTTCAAGATACTGCATATATTCTATACATCTATTGTGGAGAGAACAACCTCTCTCCTGCCATCACCTGTTGAAGTTGTTGCAGCACCAGAACCAGGGACTTAAACAGGATTGATGGTGCAAAGAAGGATTCTTCAAAAAATAAAATGAAGAAAATTGCAAAGAACCCAGAGTATCCTCTTCATGAGATTGAGGAGGAGGATGTTCTTACGTGTCATCCTCTTCATTGTTTCAACAGCATTTAATTTCCCTATGGGTTTAATAATGTGTTTTTGAACTGAATTGAAGCAAATAAGTGTTAACTCTCAAAATCTCAATCTCAACACGCATTAGATCAGTACTTCTGAAATAGTGGGCCTCGTCCCCCAGTGGGCGTGGTGAGGTGTCAGGGGGGCCTCGAGAAGCAGGATTTTAGAATTGTCTTTATTCATGCTTAACTGATAAACAAGCCTGCGGTCACTAGGTGGCCAGTAGAAGTAGCCTACATATCACTGTTGCTGAGGATACAAGCACGGATGTTTTGAAATACATCTACCGTCATAGAGGAGAGATGGAGAAGTTTGACGGTGAAAAGAAAAACGGAGGCACAAGTCAATAAAACAATCCAACTTTTTCAAAGTAACTATGCCATCACTGCTATCAATTGTATTTAATTAATTTAATCATTTTTAATTAAATACAAATAATATCTGTAGATGTATAAGCAGAGCATCAAAGGCAAGCAAATTAATAAAAAAACAAAGAACATTTCTCATTAACTGAGACGAGTCCATTCAAGGAATCCAATCACTAGTGAACGACACATCAACACTCAGGAGCAGCATAACTGAGCTTCCTCTGATCATAAGTAGTCCTGTTTTCTTTCCACCAGCATCTGCAGCTTTTCTTTTCAGTGACTTGGTTTTGAGACAGTTTTCTATCATTATTTTTCTCCTGTAAATAGATTAACTGTGCTTTCTCTTTTCGCACTTTAGTTAGATTTTTTTTTTACGTTTTATAGGATTATTCATACCGTTCACATTCAACGAAAAAGTCTTGATATGATCAGCCATTATTTAGGTTAATAAGGTCATCATGTGATTCAAAAAGAAATGCCCCCAACAAATAGCTGAACAAGCTAATAAAACACAGATGAATATGTAGAACAGAAACTTCCAGAAGTAGAGTTGTGTGATGGCATCCCTCGGGGTCCCTGCTAGTGGGAGGAGGGCATAAAACCACACTAGGGAGGGGGCCCTCTGTAGTAGTAGAATGAGATCCACTTGTACTAGATAAGTCCAACATTTGGCATGCACTACAACATTTACTCCATTCGGTATTTTGGTTAAATATCTATATCAAAAGACGTATAACAAATAACTTTAGGAACAGAAGAGAGATTTATCTCCAGAACAGGGTTAAATCAAGCTAGTAAAGTCAATCAGCTCTTAAATCATATATACATTACTTGAATGTTGTTGTTTTTTGTAATTATTTTAAGCAAACCTCCTCCTGTGATTTGATGCTCAGTCACTGTTCCTCATTTCTGAACTCTGTGAGCTTCTCCCTCGCTCGTTGTCCTGCCATGGTGTTGTTGATCCGTTTCCATGGTAACAGCACATCCAGCCTCTCCTTGGCCGCTTTTAGCTTGTTCTCTTTCTACCCAGCTCAAGCTAAAGCCTCTCTTGGTCATGTCCGAACCTGCTTCATCTGCGTTCTGTAGGCATGCACTTCAGAGATCCAGAAGATTCTCATGTTTGTGTACGGGATGTGGAATCTGACACCTTTTTGTTTCAACGCTGTCTTTAGCGGGCCATATGCTTTACGTTTTTCTATGGCATCAGTAGCATAATTGTTGTTAAAATAAAGGTGTTTGCCTTGCATCTCCACTTTCTGTTCCCAGGCTTTCCTCAGAACCACTTCTTTCATACTGAATTGCAAAAAATTCACAATCATGGACAATTATGGAGGTGTTCTGGGTGCCAGAGCTTGGTGTGCCCACTGAATTTGGAGTTAATTTCCATCTGACAGCTTCAGCTGCTTGGCTAGCAGATCGATGACAAAATTAGTAGCTGATCTACCTTATTTTGCCTAAAGGAACTCTGTAAATACAAAGATTGTTTCTCCGGCTTCGGCTCTCCAAATTCACAAGTTTGTCATTCATTGCTTTGTTCCTTTCTAATGTCTCAAGCAGAGCATCCTTCATTTCTAATCACACAGCTTTGAGGTCAGCTATTCGGGTCTGCTGTGAAAAAAATATGATCCGTAGGGGGGTATGACAGAAAACAAATGAGAAACACTGTATTGAATAGTACAAATGTTTTTCATTATGCAATACTTGATTGCAAGTAATATCATTCTTTATTGATAGTTTGTGGAACCAGGACAAAGCTTAAATCACCATGACAACAACTTGGAAGACCAGCCGCATAGGAAGCAGGGAATGTCCATGGTGTCTGCTGATATGGGTCTTGTCAGCATGGTACGCCAGGGTATCCTCGCCCTTCAGCTCCTGCCCTCAAATTCCAGTGCAGGTAGGTTTGAATTAAGAGTGCAGAATCAGAAATCCTATCTTTTCTCTTTTCTTTATTCTTCTCTTACTGAGATGATGAGTTTTCTTAAAAAAACATCTCTTCTTTTCAACATTTAAAAACCCACTGTGAGTAAAATTATAGAATATCATCATAACTCTGCACAGTAAAAAGAAATTAGTTAACCCAACTTAATTTAATTGCTTCAATTGATAACAAGTAATTCAATTAAGTTTATACAACTTAATTTATTAAGTTTAACCAAATTAAATTATGTCCATCCAACTCAATTCATTAAGTTCATCTAACTTGGGCGGCTGTCCCACGTTAAATTCCAGCCTGATGACGTTTGCTGTATGTCTTCCCCCTCTTATTTATTAAGTTAACTCAATAAATTAAGTTGGATAAACTTAATTGAATTACTTGTTACCAATTGAAGCAATTCAATTGAGTTGGTTCAACTCTTTTCTTTTTTCAGTGTACAAGATGTTTGAAAAACTAAAATAATGTTGAAACATACCTTTAAAATTATTTAAAGTCAATTTGTATTTTAAGTATGATGTAAGTGATAATATAATTTTAGATATTTTAGTTTTTTAGTTTGGAACAACTTAAAAGTTTGAGTTGACTTTCTGTAGAATTTGGTCAGAGATTTAAATTATTTATTAAAAAAAAAAGATTTGAGTAAGAGTGGCTTAGATTTGTCATTTTAAACACATTTAATGAATTAAGTTATAAAAACTTGGTAAACTGAATTGGATAACCTTAATGAATTGAGTTGGATGATAATAATATATTGAGTTGGAGAAACATTAAATTGAGTTGGTCAGACATAGGATACGAAACTGGTATTGAACACAATTGCTTCAAGTTAAGTCAAAGTAAAATGTTTCTTTAATATCTTTGTTTTGCCCTTTGTTTTGTCTAAATGTTGCCATTTGTCCTAATGTGTC
The DNA here is from genome assembly GCA_903067095.1 of Girardinus metallicus. Classification (NCBI taxonomy): domain Eukaryota; kingdom Metazoa; phylum Chordata; class Actinopteri; order Cyprinodontiformes; family Poeciliidae; genus Girardinus; species Girardinus metallicus. The sequence goes on from CAEGAE010017426.1 coordinate 6,075, forward strand.
ATTTCCTCTTTTTATCTTACTTTGTTTTTGCTAGTTTGTTTGTTTTTCCTTTTGACTCCTGTAAAGCACTTTGAATTGCCTTGTTGCTGAAAACGTTCTATATAAATAAAATTACCTTTACCTTTGAGTTAATTTAAGTTAGTTAGATTTGTAACTTTTAAGTTAATTAAACACAAAAAAGTAAGTTGTCATCACTGAATCAAATGAATTAAGTGAGATTAATGTAAATATGTCCATAAATGAACTTTTTAGAACACTTTTAGAGTGTGAAGTGCCTAGATTTCTCTGTGGGTTTTACCAGAACTGTTAAATTGATTTCAGATTGTTGGTCATCCTCAGTAACAAACAGAGCTTGACTCTGCTCTAGAGCTAGTCGATGAAAAACATTATAACAAGGTGTGCACCGATTTATCGGCTAGTGGATTTATCGACTAGTGGATTTATCGGCGATGATTTCCTTAATGAACACATGGCCTGTGGGACTCCAGAAGCAGCTGATGGGTACCGGCGGGCGAACCAGCATGCGGCTCGGGTGGTTGCCGAGGCAAAAACTCGTGCGTGGGAGGAGTTCGGAGAGGCCATGGAGAAAGACTTCCACACTGCTTCGAGGCAATTCTGGTCCACTATCCAGCGTCTCAGAAGGGGGAAGCAGTACAGCACCAACAATGTTTATAGTGGGGGTGGTAAGCTGCTGACCTCAACTCGGGACGTTGTGGGCCAGTGGGCAGAATATTTCGAAGACCTCCTCAATCCCACCAACATGCCTTCCATTGAGGAAGCTGAGCCAGGGGACTCTGGGTCGGGCTTTACATTCTATGGGGACGAGGTCGCCGAAGTGGTTAAAAATCTCCTTCATGGCAGGACCCCGGGGGTGGATGAGATTCGCCCTGAGTTTCTTAACGCTCTGGATGTTGTAGGGTTGTGTTGGCTGACGCGGCTCTGCAATATTGCATGGACATCGGGGCAGTTCCCCTGGATTGGCAGACTGGGGTGGTTGTCCCCCTGTTCAAAAAGGGGGACCGGAGGATGTGCCCCAATTACAGGGGGTCACACTCTTAAGCCTCCCTGGCAAGGTCTATTCAGGGGTCCTGGAGAGGAGGGTCCGTTGGATAGTCGAACCTCGGATTCAGGAAGAGCAGTGTGGTTTTCATCCTGGTCGTGGAACACTGGACCAGCTCTGCACCGTCAGCAGGGTTCTGGAGGGTGCATGGGAGTTCGCCCAACGGGTCTACATGTGCTTTGTGGATTTGGAGAAAGCGTTCGACCGTGTCCCTCGGGGAGCCCTGTGGGAGGTTCTCCGGGAGTATGGGTACCGGGCTCTTTGATACGGGCTGTCAGGTCTGTCCCAAGTGGAGGAGTTTAAGTATCTCGGGATTTTGTTCACGAATGAGGTTAGAAGGGAGCGGGAGATCGACAGGCGGAATGGCACAGCATCTGCCGTGAAGCGGGCACTGTACCAGTCTGCCATGGTGAAGAGAGAGCTGCGTCAAAAAGCGAAGCTCTTGATTTACCGGTCGATCTACATTCCTACCCTCATCTATGGTCATGAGCTTTGGGTCATGACCGAAAGAACGAGATTGCGGATACAAGCGGCCGAAATGGGTTTTCTTCATGGGGTGTCTGCGCTCTCCCTTAGAGATAGGGTGAGTAGCTTGGTCATCCGGGAGGGACTCAGAGTAGAGCCGCTGCTCCTCCACATTGAGAGGAGCCAGTTGAGGTGGCTCGGGCATCTGATCAGGATGCCTCCTGGACGCCTCCCTGGTGAGGTGTTCCGGGCACGTCCCACCGGTAGGAGGCCCTGGGGAAGACCCAGGACACGCTGGAGGGACTGTGTTTCTCGGCTGGCCTGGGAACGCCTTGGGATTCCTCTGGAGGAGCTAGAACAAGTGGCTGGGGAGAGGGAAGTCTGGTCCTCCCTTCTTAAGCTGCTACCCCCGCAACCTGACCCCGGATAAAGCGGAAGAAAATGGATGGATGGATGGATTTCCTTAATCATCGGGAGATTGGTGATTAGCCAATACTTGCATGTGAAGCCAAGCTTATCCACCAATCTTTTCTACCTCAGCAAACGTCTGAAAAACAACCACAGTCCTCTTCTGCTCTTCTGTAACAGGTTTGACTGATAGAATGGACCACTAGGTCATGTCTGCATGTTTGCAGTCAATAATAGTCACCCCACTGCTGCTAATTCAGTGACTTTCTTGCTAGATTTAGCAACATTTCAGACAAAAAAATTGATATTGGTCAAACTCCAAAGTGGCAGGCCAGGCTTTTTAAATACTGTCGATCAGCCGGAATACTGCAATCGGTGCATCCCTAATTATAACAATATTTTGTGAATGCTAGAAAGCATTCACACTGTTGTGTTCCTGTTTATCATTATTCTTTATTATGTGAATGCTGCACAGGCATTTACACCCATTTATTATGAGGATTTTGCAGGTGTCACTGGTTATTTTATAGAGACCATTATTCAGCAATTAATTATAAACTGTTTATTTGTTTACATCCCTATTTTGCATCAACCTCTCATATACAGCACGGCATGATAGAATTTGTCCTGTGTGTTTTAGGCATCATCATAATCACTGATGGGGTGACAAGTGTTCCTGATGTGGCTGTGTGTGAAACATTGCTGAACCAGCTCAGAAGTGGAACCATTGCTTGTTCCTTTGTACAGGTATCTTTAAATGTTTTAAAACTTGCTTCCTCTATATTTAAATTGTCATATAGAACATATATTGCTGTGCATGTATGGCATACACAGTAAATGCAAAATTGTATTTAATTGAAAATAGTAAGTTGACTTTAATCAGTTTTTATCAAAATACTCACTTTCAGTAAGCTAATTGGAACTTGTGGTTGAAAAGTCTCTCCAACTCATTCTATTTAAGATGGATTAATTTAGAAAAAGTACGTTTTTGATGACTGAGCTTTTTCTGTGTTGGAAAGTACTTTGACTCAATAGTGAATGCTAGAGGAAGGACTAGAACTCAATCAAGAAAATGAGTTTAAGTTATATGAACTTAAATTGTATTGTTAGTTGTACTACTTGATTTAGTACTACTTACTTAAAATAAGTTAGGTTTACTTATTAATCTTAAACTTACTTAATTTATATACTTTTCTATACTTAATTTTCTTGAGGCAATAAGTTTGCATATTTTTTGAAGTAAGGTGAACTAATTAGATTTTACTGTGTACCCACAGGACATATACTCTCAACCTACAGGAAATGTAGTCTCCTGTTACAGGAGACTGTAGCTAAAACCTATAGTCTCCTGTAGGTTTTAAGTTTTGATTGACTCAAGTGATTGACTCTATCAGTTGACTCAATCACTTGAGTCAAGTGATTGAATTACCTCTTCAGCATGCTATCAAGTTTGACTTAAATGCCTGTTCCATTCCTATCAGAAACAAACCGAATGGTTGAATGAAGGCAATTGTTATTTTTACATCTGCCAGGAGTATGAATACTTTTAAGCTTAGCTGCAAATTAATAATACAACTTTTGTTTCTACTTTTAAAAGAAATCCCGTAGCAGCATTTTAATAATTCCTTTTAACTTGTGGTTGTACCTTTCTAGGTTGGCGGTTCATACTCATATGACTGCAGTTTTGGCTACATCCCAAACGTAGAACTGATGAAGTTCATATCTTTGGCCACCGTTGGGTCCTATTTGCCCAATTGCCCTGAAGTTGACCAAAACAGCCAAGAGATGAATGCCTACCACAGGGCCTTCCTAACCTACACTTTCCTCAAGACCCCAGAGTCCATGAACTCTGAGTACTTCTGTGGTGAGATAATTAAACTTCTATGATGGGGGAAGCTGATGGGGGAAGCAAGAACATTTTCTGCTTTTGCTATATCTATATTCAACGTATCCTCTCATTATTCTATATGTTGGAAAGATTGCATTTGAGGTTGAGTCCTCAAATGCAATTTTTCTGTAACTATGAAGGCTGATTTGTTTATCATTTAATTAATAAAAATCCAGATTGTGATTATTATATTTATCCAAAAACCATCAGAGAATTATACAGTGCCTGTTCACAACTAACCTTGTCTCAAGGCTCTTTAGAAAATGAAAACGTTAAATTTATATACAGAAATATACCAACAATTTTATCCAATCATATAGACAGTCATGTTGTGCAACTAGGATCGCATTATTGTTTGGCTTATGTAATTCATTATTAATAAGATTATTAATAGAGTTGAAGTTTCTTTTGGCAAAAAATAGCAATTGGGACACCATTCCAGAGAATCTGAAATCATTAGCCAAACAAGTCAGTCACTCATAAAGGAGTACATTCAACTGGACAGCAAACATTATACACATATAGCAGAATGAGCATACAGCAACTTTTTTCTTACGTATGAGAATTAGATTAACCTTACAGTCAAAATAGATGTTTGATATTAGGAAGATTTTTCCACAGATACCTAATAACTGTTCTCTCAAGCTTACAAAGGAGTTGTAATGTCAGCAAGATAACTTCCAGCACTAACAATGCTGGAAAATGCAGTCCGATCAGTCTGCTTCAGAAAATGGGATTAAGCATTCCCTCCTTAGCTTTGAAGAGTGGGACACTGGTCACAGTCTTTGGAGCTCTAACTGGTTAGATTTGTCATATGAACCTTAGGATATCTGAAGCCAATCTAACTATAGACTTTACCAAAAAAAAAAAAAAGAAGAAATACATATATGTATGTATGTATTTCTGCAGTTTATTGTGGGGACAATCGTCATAACTTAAACCAGATGAAGGAGATTATTTGGATATTCAGAGAAGAACTATTTCCAGAAGTAGAAGACTATAAGTAAATTGGTGTTATCTTGCACACTGGGCTGGAGTTGCAATTGTTAAGCTGGGCAAACTGGGCAGAGGTTTTGGAAGAACCTTAGGAAGTTTAATAATAGATTAGGGCAGGCTATGAGTAACTACATAATATCTGATGACAATTGTGAACTAACCCACTAATTTAGATCCAATTACCAAGTGATTTTCATAAAATAATACCCAAAAAGTTCTTATTTTTTGTTATTATTCATCAATACCTGCCTGATAAAGTTTTAAAGAGACAATAGATGAGGAAAAATCCATCGCAGGTGTTTTTGAACAGCAAATACATAATAATAAGCGTTTGCTCCAACATGAGTTTATTAGCAAAAAAGTTAAACTTTTCAGTTAAAATACTTTAAAAAAGTAAAAGATAAAATAATAATGAAAATTAATACTTTACCACAAAGTTAGAGTAGAAATACACAAATAAGAATAGAACCAGTAATTTATAAATGATATCCCAGTTCAGTATGAACAGCAAGTTCTGAAAACCAGGTTTATTTAAGAAGAATTTAGAGATGATTCTGAAATAGTTTTCAAATCAGATTGGGTTGCACAAAAATATGTTGTGGATTACTCACACAGCAACACCAAAATATTTAAGAATAAAACATGAAATAACTCTGAATGATAAGTAGTAATATCAACGTTCACTATCAATATGTACAGCCCTCATCATCATTATTGGCACCTGTTCATGGTTTGCATAAGTGAGTGAATATGTTCAGAAATAAATGGAAATGTTCAAAGTGTTTATCAGCAGGATCTTTCAGTTGGACGTCCAAAGTAATTT
>CAEGAE010017432.1:0-47977 GCA_903067095.1 Girardinus metallicus
GTCTTCTCCCTCTCTCAATCCCTAATTTCCTGTCAAGCTACTTTCAAATAAAGGCCACTAGAGCCTCAAAAAATCTTAAAAAAAAAAAAAAATGATACAATTTCTAAAATGGCTGTTACATATAGTGGGAACTGATGCTAAAAAGGGTATTTATAACATTTGTGTAAATCTATAAGTGGTGCTTCATTAATTATGCATTTATTTAACTGGTTCATTCAGAGATAACAGACTGACTCGAGTTGAAAAGATCAGTTTATATATTTATGATATACAGTCTATACAAATATGTCACAATTGTAATTTTATAGAATAAAAGACAAACAATGGTGTCTGATTACATCCTTTTTTATTTCCACTAACAATTTATTACAATCTTTTGATGTGCATTGTGGCATTCCCTGATGTCAGCTGTGCAACTGTGCCTTATTCTTCTATTGCGCCAAATTACCCCCGTCTCTTTTAATCCCAAATTTGTTTTGGTGCAATCTGCATAACACAAAACAGGTTTGTTTTTCAAGAGGTTTTCAAGAGGTGTTATTTGCTCTTTCAGTGATTTCCATTACTATACAGTAAAATGAGCTGGTTTTCATTTAATGCATCTGTAATGTGCCATTTAAATATAGACAAATTGCATCAGTGCAGCGCGATGAGGTATTTCAGAAAAAGATCTTTCCTCCTGTCAAGTTTCAGAATTAGCTGCATGCACAAATGTTTAGACCCTGCTAACAGCTTTGTAAATCTGTGCCCTTGTGTTGAAATTGAAAAAAATAAAAATTTATATTAAATGCTGAAAGATTTAGTCTTTATTAAATAATTTCATCTAATTTATTATTTATTAATATTAATTTATTCAAGACATTACTAAAAATGGTCAACTTTGAAGAACTAACAGCAAATGTTTGTACCGGTCCCCATACTTACGTTAGTCTGTCCCCTGGTCTATTTCTTCCCCTTCACCCCCATCTTACGTTCGTTCGTTCTCTCGCCAAAGTTCCAAACCAAACCAATTAAGTGAAAATAAACTAAAAGAGGTTTTCTCTTCTTAGTGACTTAGAACCCAATTGTAAAATGTACAGGGACGGAGAAAAAAAGCCATCTTGTCATGGATTTCCTGTCAGTATCATTTAGAAGCTTAATACAAGCGGGTTGAGAAGATAGGGAAAAATAGCAGTTTGGATAAAGAGTGGAGTGCATTGTGAACAAGGCAAGGCACCGAGTACACAAGGGCTATAAAAAGCTCCGCTCTTTGCAGTCCCTCAAACTGACATCAGACTATCTCTATTGTTCTCCAAGACTCACCGCAGACTGACATGCTTTTAGTCCATGCTAAGCAGCCGAGACGTCTGACCTTTTAGCAAATGTCAGCTTGCAACTCTGCCAGAAGCTTGTAGTGATTAAACATCAGGGAAAAAAATCAAAACAAAACACAAGTTAAATTTTCTGCAAACCTCTAGTAAGGGGCACTTTGCTAACTCTTTTGTTTTTGATAGCAGAAATGAAAACAGTGATGTGGTTTTGGACCCTGTCTCTTACAGCCAGAAATGTTATTGCACTTTTTGGGAATTTTTATGACAGGCCCACACAACACAAGGAACATTGTGAGGTGTAAGGAAAATGGTAAAATATTTATTTATTCTTTACAAAAACAAGTGTGTATTGATTTGTTATGTTTGCAGCGCACTGTCATTACAGGTGCAAGTCTTCAAGGGTACATTCTTCTGGATTTTGCTCGTTTACAGACTTAAAGTTTTATCCATTCCTCTTTGAAAATGGATAAATCCCTAGAAGGTTGGATGTAGAATTTCTGTGCCACATAATAGTTTTCCAATCTGAACCATTCTGCACCATTCTGAACTCTGAACAGCTTCCCTGTCCATGTTAATAAAAGGCAACATCTCTCATATAAAATCAAAGTAAAAAAGCTGAAGTTTGTGGCTATAAAAATGTATTGATAAACTATTAAGTTCCAGAGGTAGCTCCCTGCTGTTCTTCGCGATTCTACTCGGATACCGAAAAAGACACAGGAAAGGTTTTGTGCTTTTCTGTGAGGCAAGTTTTAAACTCCAGTTCCCACTTCAAAATATGTTTGTATACCATTCTTTGCAAACAATGCAAAAGTTTCCACCTGTTGTGCAATGAAATCTCCCAAGACCCGTCTTTGTGTCTCGCACACCTGTCACCGTTCTCCATATGAACAAGAAACTATTCCTCCACAGCTGATAGCGTTCTACTGTTTTTCTCCCGGTACCACTGTCACCCCTCTTTGTGTTTCTCCTCCACCGTTACCATAGGAGGAGATAAAAAGACAAATGAAACCACGGCTTCCACGCTCCGCCTGTCTACCGAGGCACAAAGCACCTCTCTGCGGAACTCTCTCAGCGCGCACTGGCCCTGATTGCAGCTGGCAGTGTCACTGATAATCACGTCATTTAGATGCAGTCTGTCCTCCACTCCATTAGCAAGTCTAAGCTGTGCGTCTCCAAAACACACACACGCACACGCCGTCGAATGAGCTACAATGCTTCACAACTACGTGTTTAACATTCTGAAGACAACTGGACAAAAGAGGGTGGGTCAAAGGGGGCTGCCAATATCAAATAAATACATTAAAAAGAAATGGAAAAAAAAAACAAAAGAAATGCTATTTGTGACGGAGGGAATGAGTTCTAGATTGAATTGAAAATGATTTTTTTTGTGTGTGTGTGTCAATAGGAAACTGAGAATTAGGGCTGATGGCTCCAGAAATTCAATTTCGCAGATAGTCAGCTAAGTCAAGCTTGAACCTGTCAAGTCCAAAAAATTTATTTTTGAGATAGTTCAGGGGGAAAAAGTACAGACTATAAACTCCACACACCTGCAAAACTAATACGATCCAGACAACAACACAGTCTAGACCCACACACTAAATGAATTGTACCTGTTCACACAAGATCAAGATAGTTTGGGTAGTTTGTCCCTTAGTAAAGGAAATCTTTTTTTTTTTTTTCCTGAGGTTTTAACGGGCAATACTGGATCAGGAGACAGGGATTTGCCTCATAACCAGTGGGTTGCTGGTTCAAACTCCTTCTCCCTCCATCTCAGTCACTTTGTTATGTCGTTGTTGACATCCATCTCCTGCAGGTTACATACTAATTATTTTTGTCCGATTAAAATTTGATGGATGATTTGAAACTTTTAAGTCTGACAAAAAAAGTAATTAAGTTACTGTACTTAAATCTGAGAGTGGACTGCAAGGTAGAATAGTTGTTAGCATGGTTACCTTGAGCAAGAAGGTCCTGTGTTCAAATTCAATCTTGCACATTTCTGTGTGGAGTTTGCATGTTCTCCCTGCGCATCAGTGAATTTCCTCTCACAATCAAAAAACGTGCATGCTAGCCTCTCTAAATTGCCTTGGGGTGTGTGCATGTGGATGCTTGTAGTTTGACCCGTTTTGTCTCTGTGTTGACCTGTGATTATATTTTCGAGGTTTACATTGACAACTGGAAACGGGGATCAGTTGCCTCCCCCCTACTCAGTGAGAACTGAGCTGGTGTAGAAAATAGATGGATGGAAGTCTGCTGCTAAAAAAAGAACTATTTACTGAAAATTATGAAAATTAGGCAGGTAACTCTTATCAAACGGCTGCCTTTGTTTCACCAGCTGTTTATGGGCATGTTTACATGATCATTATAATCTCATATAACCAGGATAATTGGATATTGACTACTGGCCTGGTTACCACCATAAACCTGATCAGACCTAGTTCTGCATTTCATCATTGTCCTACTTTACTACTTTACTTTCAGAGTTACACATATGCACTGCAATGTGTATTTTTTCCAGAGATGGCTAAAATACAAATGAAATGTCAAACAGCTAGAAAATGCAAAGGCTGAAGTAACTTAAATCTAAAGTTTAACAGCAGAGTAAGATGATAAGAAATCGTAATTCCCTTCTACATTTTGTCCTTGATATGATTTGTATCAAGAACAAATCAAATGAATACATTAAAAATAAATGGAAAAAAACAAAAGAAATACTATTTGTGACGCCATCCCTTTTTAATATCTTAAAAAGAGATATTATCTGTCCCTTTGAAGACCATAAATCAGGAATTTCTATGTCTCTTGTAAAGGACTTTGGATGTGTTTATTTGTATAGACACAAGCACCTTGACATTGCGGCTATGTCAATATGAATATTGTATAAGCTGCTATCGACACCACTCTTAGGTGTCGATTTCTTCTGTATGTAAGAAATCTAGGGAGACTCCTTACATACAGAATAGTAATAAAATCCCAAACTGTTGCTTCCTACAAAAATATGGATTACTGGAGCTACAAAAAATAGCTTTGGTTTGAATCAACAGACAGGATCAATAATAATAAATGCACCGAAATGCATAAGATTGCACGAGTTTATATGCGCATAAACGTAATAATAAAATTCTCATTTTGTTTCCCTCCCTGGCATGCAGCTGAGCAATACCAAAACTCAATAAAATCCTGATATCTTGCAGACTGAAATGAACAAATATTGAACATACAATTAGAATGGTATTAGATAAATGGGGAAATATTGATGTTCTGTGTCGGTGTAGCAAGACAAAATTGCTTGCAAAATGTCAGAGCATCATAGCACATTGATTTATTTAGACTCTTTTATTAAGAAACTGCGGAGTGACTATGAGAATAAAACTTCACTAATCATCTCTTTCGTGTGTTATCACGTCTAAGCTCTTGATAATGATGCAAAACCAGCAGAAAAAAAAATGCCCTGAACCTTATTAACCTTTTATGTTACAAAGAATTCAATACCAGCACAATTCATTGTTTCCAATTAAGATAGGACTGTCATTTTTCTGCTCTTTGTGCGTTGCATTGTTTGCGTTGACCCTGCACTAAAATGAGTGATGCTGGTGTTGAACATTTTCCGCCAAGTCTCTCTGAAGCTTTTGTTCAAATAAATGTGCTTTCATTTAAAAAAAATAAATAAATAAAAGGAAAGAAAAAGGACTGTTGCCATGGCTGCAAAAACAAGATGTTTTTGACAGCCTTTTTCCTCCCTTGGGCCGACAAATATAAATTTGTCAATTTCACTTATGCTTTTAAGAAAACGGCGATTTCTTCAATATTTTTGTTGATTTTTCCAAAAACAACTTTTAGAGTTGTAAATAGTAAATTAGCACCTTAAACATTAACGTTACATTTTAGGGTTTTATGTAAATGTATATATAAAGAGGTATTAGGGTGTTCTATTTTTAACAAACCGCTACATTTTGCCACCGTCTTAAACACAAATGATATGAAGGCATTGTTTGGTTCTGAACAGCTAAGGTAAAATTTTAATATTTTTAGAACCAGACCTTTTAAAAGTTAATTTCAAGTGATAATATCCTATGTTGGTTTCATTCGGGTTTCTGTGTTGATAATTTTTTTGCTGTTTATCAACTTTCTCAGATCTTGCCACGTTAGTTAAATCCTGTGTCTTAGTTTGTTCATTCATTAGATCTGTTTTTTTGTGCTTCTGAATTCTGTTCTCTATGATTAGTGTTATTCTTTCCCCCTGATTTGTAACTCCTCTATTCCCAGTTCAGCTCTCTGTATTTATCATTTCACCTGCCCCCTGCCTGCCAGTTTGCTCTCCTTCACAGCTGTCATCTATCTTCTGATTCCTCTCTGCCTGCATTCTCCCTCTGCTGTTTCTATTTACCACTGATTAGTCCTTCTGGTTGCTTTGTCGGTTCCACTTTCTCTCCATATATAAGCTCATTGATCCTCGTTGTTTTGCGCTGGTTCTTCCTGTTACTTTACCCTTATTATTTTTCTTATTATTATTATTTTTGTTACTCTGCCTGTTTCCAATCTTCACTCCATGGCCTGGTCTTCCACTACTCATCTTTGTATGTTCTCTTTTTTTAATTATCATTAAAAAAATCTATTTTATTTTAATTTTTATAAGTTCAAGTGGAATTCACTTTTTAAAAGAGGAACAACAACAATGAAAAATCAACTGATTGGTCGTGATTCTGGTCCCTGTTTGGTCCACTTGACTCCTATGTAATATGACAAATTATGACCTCTGACTAAACAAAAATAACCAAGTGAAAATAACTCCCGTAGTTCGAAATACTGAAATATACCACAATCTATCAAAGTGGGTGCAATATAAACATTTCACATCAGTTGATATTGATAATTATTGATTAGTTCTATATTTGAAATGCTGCCACACTGTTGGTGTGACCTTTCCAGTTTATTCAGTTTTTTCTCCACACTTCTGTTGTAAATTTTTAAGCAGTTATGAAGCGAAACCTTACTCAACAGGTTGCTGCTAGGTAGTCAAAGAGTGAGTGAGTTACTTCATGCCACCCACCTTGCATAGGTGTGTGTTATTGAGCAAGATGCTGTCTGCCTATTTCCCCCAGAAGGGTGTGTAGTTCTGTATCGGCATTCAGTGAATATTCTATGTACTGAATATTTAAACAGATGCGTTATTGATATTGATTACAGGTCCATTGCAAGATGCATTGTTATTGTTTTATTGTCCAGCCTTAGTATAAAATATTACAAAGGTAGTTGGAAATGTAAGCATCCTGAACCCTGCAGATTGTTTTTGGCAATGAAATCATTATATATATATATATATATATATATATATATATCCTTGTCAGCCATGACAGGTTCTGGGGACATGGACATGATTGACAGCACTAAAACCTCCTGGATGCGATTAGGTCAGTTTTTTTCACAGGTTTGCCAGTTAGATCACTTCCTGTGTCGTTCTTATGTTCCAGAAAGCAGTGTCGGAAGGAAAACATCACGTTTCACCCCAACAGCACCGTGTCCTACAGAGAATACCGCAGATACTTCTTTGATCTCTCCATGTCCGTTGGGAACGAGTCTGATGTCATCACCATTCCCAACATGTTGGTGCTGGTATGAGATCGTGCTCCAAAGTCCTTTCAGATTTCCCTTAATATTTCCTCCACAATCAGAGCTTTGTTTTCAACTCCAACCCTTGCCTGCAGGGCGCAGCGGTGATGCTGGAGGACCTGCCCTACGCCTTGCGGCTGTTGATCAGCGCCACCTTCAAGACGTTCAAGGAAGGTCCTTTCCTGACCAAGACGGTGGAAGAGCTGATGTGGGGCTACGACAGCGACCTGGTCGAGTTCCTCAACAAGTACCTGCCTGGCATGCTGCCGTCCACAGGAAAGTTTGGCCTCTTTGCAGAAGTGAGTATTTGTTTTATTTCCCTTTCATTTTTCTACACATTCTCCTGTGTTGTGCTGCACAGGAGAAATTTATCTCAGTTTAAGCCGACATAAACTTTAAAGATCTATTTTTCCCTAAAGCACGACTTCCACACCCTCTCTGACTTGTTCACACAGTATTTTTCAAAGTGCGTTGTTCTTCTTGGCAACTGGTGGCTTTCTTTTTGAATCCCCGCCATGTTGTCGTTGCTTCAGGGTGTCTTTTTCTTCTTGTTTTTGCTCTTATATAATCAAGACGCTAGAAGACTTAAGCCTTGCTTTACCCATCAGGAGGTTGGATTGTCCAACACACTTTGTCTTCTGCATATTTAATTGCAAAAACACAAATATTCATGTAATAATTGACCCAAATGGAATTGTTCTTCCCTGCTGCACTGAGAATGATACTACCACACATTACTCAGTGAATGTAGCAGCTTTTTAACAAGGAACACTTAATCTCACTGCTACAACCTGGCCTTTTGGTAAAAAGATAATGGCTTCACGGCAGATGTGGTATTGAAGCAAAAATAAATCAAAGGGAAATATATAAAGTAATAAATTGGCTTTTATTTTAAATGTTAAAGTTTAGGACTCTTTTTTTTTTTTTTTTTTTTTCCCCCTAATGCTGCTAAAATTTTGTCTGTAACTTTTTCAATGATGACATCTCAATTCTCTTTGCGCCGCTTGTTTTCTAGTTCTGACTTTGTGTTTATTATTTTTTTTATCAGTTTAATAACTCCAATACTGGTCTATTCACCATCCACACCGGGAAAGATGACATCAGAAACGTCCACAAAGTCGACTCCTGGAATGGCCTCACTGAGGTGAGACAAAAATAATACCACCTTCACATCAGCTCTGTTAAGTCTGGTTTAATCACACCACAGGTTGTTTGTCTTGAAAGTCCAGTTGAAGTGAACTCTGGTGCAGTTCGAATGTTTTTGTGAGCTAGACGAGCGCAGGGCTTTCTGGGTAAATACAACCAAAGCCTCTGTAGCGCTAGCTGGAGAAATGGCTCGTGGGCTTTTGCTGAAAGCAAAATAAAAATCCTCCAACTGCTAAACTATGATGCAGCTCCATTTTTGTTCACATTTTGGGAAGAAAAAAGTCAAATTTGGAGGTTTTTGTTCCGTTTCCTTCAGTTTTCTAATTGCAGCGCCACCACAGGCAAGGGGCAGGGGGGCAACAGGTTTTTCAAACGGTTTGGTTGGTTTGACACAGTGTAGTGTAAAAGACAACCGCAGCAGCTGAAAATGGAACAAATGTTTCAGTTTTAGACCCTGATCTAGCACTCTAAGCCACCTTTTTAACTTTTTTTAATGACTGGATGCTTTTCCTGCCTGATTGGATTCCCTTTGTCTTAACAGCTGAGCTACTGGAGGACACCTCAGTGTAACATGATCAATGGGACAGCCGGGCAGCTGTGGCCTCCTTTTATGACCAAAGAGACCACTTTGCCTTTCTACAGCCCAGACGCCTGCAGGTAGAAATACTTCCTCCACATCCTCTGTGAAACTTCTTCTTATTTCCTGTATAATTTCCTGTAATTAATTTCACTGTTATTTTAGATCTCTGGAGCTCGTGTATCAGCGACCCGGCGTGATGAACGGCATCCCTCTGTATCGATACGTCGCTCCCAAGACCATGTTTGCTAATGGGACGGATTATCCTCCAAATGAAGGCTTCTGCCCCTGCAGGCAGTCTGGGCTGCTCAACGTCAGTAGCTGCCGCTACAGTAAGTACAGGCAGAGCAAACCATTCAAAGGTCACTGATTTACCTTTGACATTCCTGATATCTGTGCCTTCTGAGCTTCATTTATGTTTTTTCTTTGTAAGCAGTACATGCAGTGAGCCTAATTTTATTCTGTTGTTTTCTTTTAATTACAGCAGAATAGTGAAGGCTAGTGATTAATAACTTTACGCCTCTAGGCTGATTTATATAGAGGGGGGGAAGTTCTTACATAATGTCTCATGGTGAAGGGTTTTGAATCTTGTTTTCAGACTGTTTCTATGTGATGGTTACTTGTTTCTTATGTAAATGTTTCCTGTTGTTGATGTTTTTTTACTTCTTTTAATAGAACTGTGTGTACTTTGTCCCGTCCTGTGAATTGTATAGTGAAGTGTTTTGATTTTTGTGTTCACTGTTAATTAATGCGCACAGTCCTAATCAAATAAATTGAATTAAATCAAACTTCCCCTTTGAGTTCTAAGGGGATTCCTCCTCTTGATATTAAAACATTTTTTGAGCTGAAATCCTTATTTGCTCTCACATTTGGTTTGGGTTTCTGCACATTGCTCTTGCAGAAGAAGCATATGTGCCGTTGTTGTAGCATTGTGGTTTAGAGAAATAACTGCACCAATGTTTTTGCCAATTTTTAGACTCTCCGGTCTTCATCTCTCATCCTCACTTCTTTAATGCTGATCCTGTGCTGCTGGACTACGTGCTGGGTCTTCACCCCACCGAGGAGGAGCACGGCCTTTTCATTGACATTCACCCTGTGAGTTCCCACTTACACCCACAGTTAAAAGTCGCCACTTTTAAGAAACCCATCAAGACCGTACCAAAACAGTTAAAATTGCAGAGGAAGAGAGGCTGGGGGATTTTTTTTTTTTTTTACTATTATGTGGTTCTAAGCTTTTTAAGATATTTGAACAGGATATAAATTGTGGTGGGAAAATTATTATAAGTTAACATCTGCTGATCATGTTATATTAAATGCTTGTAAACTCTCAGCAAAAGAACCTGTACACACACAGGGTTGGAAGTTGTTTTCCTAGAGCTGCATAACCAGATTGTTTCTCATGTTGGATCCCTTATACTTGGTATAAAACTCGTGTTGGCTCTGCCTGGTAGAGCTTTTCATTCAGAACTTCTCCATTATTGATTGTCTGCTCCATTATTGTGCTCAAGCTCTCTGGATTGTGCACAATATACATATAAACCTGATCGAGTGATTTTTATCTGACAGTGCTTGGAAATAAAATGTTTTCCACAATATAAATACATTCTCAGAAGGATTTGAGTCACAACTTTTCAGATGTGCCTGGATTTCTACTTGGCTACTGAGGAGTAGAGCAGAAAGGACTTACACAAACGCCTCATCACAGATGGCTCCACTTCTCCTTGGAACATGAATTAAAAAAAAGTGCTGCCAATGAAACATTTGAAAAACATGCTTTTTTATTATGACATTGAAAATGTTTAGGAAAAACAAATGCTTTTCTATATTTAAATGTGATAGTACTGTATGTCAGGTCATAGCCAAAAAACAATTTGAAACCCAAACCTATACCAGACCAGAAGTGGCAGGGGTCACTAAACTGGTATCAGGCTCTGAGTCTATTGGTACCATGCCAGGGATCAATGAATCAATAAAAATATGTCTCGGGGTGCATTCACACTCTAGAACTCTTGTTCGTTTGCCGACAAAGTATAGTTTGTGTGTGAAGGTGTGAACATGCAGTCAAACTCAAAAAAGCAAACTCTGGTCTGCCTACAAACCTCAGTCTGGGTTTGGTTGAAGTGAACTCTGGAGTGGTTTGAGTACCTATAGAAATGCCAAGAGGACTAGAGACTGCTTTAAAAGCAGCAAGTGGACTACAGCCCATGGCATTCTGGGTAAATAAAACCAAAGCAAATGTGTGAGTTCAGCCCTGGCAGGGGAAAATTAGAAAAAAAGAGAAATCCTACAACTGCTAAAATCTGACACCATTTTATTTTTGTTTGCATTTCATGAATAAGGAAGTTGTGCTCAGTATCTTCTTCAGATCTCAGTTTTCGTGTCATTTCCTTCAGTTGCTCTTGGTGCAGCGCCACCACAGGCGAGGGTGGAACAGGTTTTTTAAAGGGTTTTGTTTGTTTGACACAGTGCAGTGTGGAAGAGAACCGCACCAGCTGAAAATGTAACAAATGTAGCAACTTTGGTCCCCAATCAAACCGAGTCTACCGGACTATCAGGTGTGACAACACCCTTGTTTTCTTCGGTAACTCATGATTTACAACTTATGATCGTTTCACCCTGGAACGATTGGATCTGATTTTACCCAGTCGCTGACTTTTAGCCGTGGTATATGAAATGTGCCAACTCAATCGTGAACTCTATGAACCTTATTGGGTACCACCTCCACTGCTCTTAGCAGAGCCAACTGGAAAATTAGACTTTCATCAAACTCCGTGGGGAGAAACTTCGCCAGTGATAAAATGTCTTATACTTTCCTTTTCCTCCAACTTTATTTGGAAATGTGACCAACACAGATTGAACGACGTTGTTCACTTCTTCCCTTGCCATTGCTAAAACTACAGGCAAACTACAATTCTAAAATAGCGCAGAAAATCAACGTTTCGTTCACAATTTCTGCTTTTGTTTGATGATTGGCTGATTTTGCTCAATGGGACAAATCCCAGACTGAGCACCAAAGAGACAGGAGAATCAAGTGGAATTACGTAAGAAAGGCTACCGGAACATGAACTCAAACTGCTGATCAAACATTCAAACCTCTGATGTCCTTGACGTCTGCTGCTGGGATCTTGAACAAAGATACGTCTGATTGCAATCATGGGCTAATTGTGTCAGGGTCAACTGCAGGCCTGTTTTTGCTGCTGAATACGAGTAAAATCATTAGATGATGAATAAGGAATTTGTTTCCCTTTTAAAGTTTTCGTCCTATTATTAAGATTTTATTGTACCATTCTTATTACTTTAGAAGTTAGGATCATTTCTAACTTCCAAGCCTAATTAGGATTATTTGGTAGGGACAGATACACATTGACATAAACAAACTGAACATAGCAGCAGCAGCTTGTGTTATAGAGCTTATAGTGTGAGCTAATTTGGAACACTTGTCCCTAAATGGGCTTTTTAAACAGTCTATCTAAGAACTACTAGAAAGTGAATGACAATGACACATTTGATGATCAGAATGTGTCGTTGTGTTGTAGCCTGTCAACAATGAGAGCAGTTTGGTGATGAGCAGACAAACAGAGAGAATCAGGTTTAAAGTTAATTTGTTTGTTTTTTCTCTCTCATGGACGTGTCGTAGGAAAACGATTCTGATTACATGAAATTTTACTGCTGATAAACCTGCAAGTCAGGCTGTTGGTAGTCACACTGCTGTCTCACCTGACGCTTGATGCAAGGATTGATAGGGCAGAACACAGCTATTGCTCTTACTTAACCCTACCCATGTAAACCTCATATACCTTATCTTTTGACAGTGACATGGAAAGTGATAAGGTAATTGGAAATTGGGCTATTTGCTTCTAATTGCAGTTGTGTGTGAGGTTTTATTGATTCCAATAAAAAGATGATAATCCAGCTTTGATAAGAAAGCAGCTTGTGTACAAAGATGAAAGCTGGGAAGAATGAGTCAGTGTTTACTCAAACCTTCCTCTTCTACTATTACCTGGAGTTATGAATGAAACACTCTGGGCAACATTCGCTGCTCCTGGCAAATATTTCTAAAATAACACCACAAAACACTAGCTGCATTTCCATTACACATGTGCTCATGTCAAAAAAACACAACTTTGCAATTGCTGTGTTTCCATTAAATAAGAAATTAAATTAAAAGTGCATGTGAATAATCTTGATTTTGCGATAAGTCGTTAAAACAGCATGTGACTCATGTAAACAGTTACATGAGTTATATTCATAATTCAGCCATCGGAGGAGACATCGGGGTCTTATTCAGCCGTTGGAGCTGCAAGTCGCTTATACTTGGGAGTTCCTACGTATGTTGTGTTTTGGCAAAATTGTAGTTGATTTACAGAAGAGCTATGGATTAAACATGTTGGAATGACACAACTTTTATGAACTGTGCGATGCTGTGAGAGCTCTGTTGGAGGCAGCTGCACATTGTCTGAAAAAACCAAAAACGAACCGTCATTCTCCTACTTCCTCCTTCTACTCCTTCGTTGTTTTCGCTAGTAGTAACATTGGGCTGTTTATCACAAAAAAATGTCTCCAATGCAGTTTAGCAAAATACATCTACTTTGATGTGGCTGAGAAACCACCTCATCTTACTACAAAAATCTTTTATCGAAAAACTTTTTCAAAATTGCCGTGTTTCCCTTAAGCCAATCTATTTTCATGATTTCAATCTGCGCACGTTTATGGTTAGTAGAAACACAGATAGTGATTTTGACAGCAAAAGCAATCGTGAAACTCTGGTGACTTACAGAATAAACAGTTTCATGAAGATCAAGGAACACACCAGAGATTTAAAGCGAGATTAGGTTCTAAAGTAATATGCAATACTTTCAACATCTCACAAAGCTCTGTTCAATCCACTTGGAAAGAGCACGGTACAATTATAAACCTACAAAGACATCGCAGATGGGAATAATTGGATCATATTTATTTTCCCCACATCTTGGCTTAGAATTGTTGAATTATGTTATTCACAGCGGGAGATCATCTGCTGGACAAGCATTCACAGAGGAAGAAGTGTAGGGGAGCTTTTGTTGGATGTTGTGTTTCAGTTGGGGGCAACGTTGGATAATGTTGGCTTCCTCACTTGTTTTGGTGTTGTGTATTCCTATTATTGATAGTAGGGAAGCTTGTGCACAGATCAGCAAGATTTTTCTGATATTTTCCTCTTAATTTACTAAATTCCTAGAAGATTCAACATTGGCTTCATTTACATGAGCGAAATGGACACTGGAAGTTTCTTTAAGGATTTAGGTTGTGTGAAATTATTCCACTCAGATGGTAGTAGACAGTAGCAGTTTTTTTAACCCAGGCCTGCAAATGAAAAGAATATAAATCAGATTTTCTCTGTCATCTAAAACAAACACAGTTGTACTACAATGGAAAATAGTCACCTTTAATAATAGATTATAGAATGTTTCAAGAGATTGTATAATCAGTGCCAAAGTGCAGGAAGGCTCTTATAGCAGGATGTCCTTGTGTACTTTGTCAGGTGTGCTGCTTGTCTCTGGCCCCCAGTTGCATTCCTATTGTTTATCCCTAATCATCCTCCCCTCACTCCCACGTCTGCCCTGATTTATATTGCTTTTTTATCAGAGCCACATGTCTGAGGACTGACCCCTGTATTTTGCTGATGTCAGTTGTCTGGTTCTGAGCCTGGACTGAGGTGTGTCACAGTTTGTTCTGCCAGAAAAATGTCCAGGTCATAACTGTGTCTTATTTTGCTCAATTGTCTTCCAAGTGTCACAAGCCATAACAATCTTGTTTCTTGGGGGGTTTGGAAGGAGTACCAGTGCATGTTCCAACGGTCCCATTTTCTGTCGTGAGTCAGCAGAATGTTTTTAGTGCATTTTTTTTAACAAATGGTAGACAAGCCTGTGTGTTCCTTTCATTCAGTAGGGGTTGGGATCTTGGAGTTTTCTTAGAATCCATTTTTTGATGAACACAAACCTCCACTGAGTCAAGTGAGACCTGCAGTGCTAACTGGAGTTTCAAAACCTTATAAATGATTTTCTAGCTTTTCAAGACTAATGGACAATGACTTTGTGATATGCTACTTACTGTCAAGTCAAGAAAAGCTTACAATATAGGCTCTACGTAGCTGTGGTTCCATTACAAATATACCCCAAACTTTGTCAATAGTTCTGCTAATGCCGAAAACACAATTTCGCAATTGTGGCATTTCAATTAAATAACTAATGCAATTAAAGTCATATGTGAGAATGTTTGCTCATGCGATGTCATAAAAAAAAAAACATGCCGCGCTAGCATCCAACTACGTCTTCTTCTTTGTGGGTTGCATCAGTGGCGGAATCCGGTTGTTGATCATGTGACTCGTGTGATGCACAAAATGTGTTTCCATTGCATTTTTCCAAAACAAACCAATTTCATTATGGCCAAATAGCCACCAGCATTTATATGGTCAACGGAAACGCTGCTAGTGGTATCAGGCAGTGGAACTAACACTATACGATTATAATCCGTTGAAGGGTGTAGTGGTGGCTCACAGATTGACTAAGAGGCTCAACATCGACTGGATCAATAACCCATCTTGTGGGTCATAAGTCTGAAGCTTCACCACCAAATAAAGAATTGATCAGGAAGAAAATATTTTCAACTGAAGGCAAAATATTAAAAAGTGCTTCTCCAATCTGTCTTCCCCTCAACCCACATGGAAGAAACCGGAGACATTGCTCAGTCTGTGAGTTAGTGTTAAGCTTTGCCCGAATAAATATAGCACATTACTTCCAGTTTCCTTCAAAATAAAGATGAAACCCATGGTACTTCTAAAAAGAAATAATGATCAGAAATGAATACAACTTTTCAGGCAGGTTATACAGACAAGCCACATCCCCCCACAACTTTGGCAGCTTGCTATGTCACTGACGCTAAGCCATGTGAAGCTGAAGCTGTTGCTTTTTGTTTTTTCTTTTCTGCGTATTGAAAGAATCTTGTGAATCTTTACAACTGTCATCAAGTGTTTTCCACTGGTGAATAGTCTTTCTCTACTCTAAATAATGATCTCCAGATATCTGCTAATGGTTTCCCAGTTTGATAGACGGCAATAGTTGCTTTTCTAAGGTCGTTGCTGACGTCTTTCTCCCTTCACAGCATGTTCACACTCACACCAGAGTGCTTGATCTCTGCTTTCCGTGTAAAATGCTTTACGTTTCCCATCCCAGTTTGGTGATAAGGATTTCCTCCTTTTCTTTACCATGTATAATGCTTGCTTTGAAATTAGCATTGTTCAGCTTTTTGTTTATTGCATAATTACTGATAACTAAAAATCCACATGGATTTTATTCCCCCTGTGTGTGTGTGTGTGTGTGTGTGTGTGTACAGCTCACAGGTGTCCCTCTGAATGTGTCCATACGCCTACAGCTTAACCTCTACATGAAGAGAATATCAGGAATTACGTAAGACTTATGAATTATCACATTGTCCATTTTGTCACCTATTGTTTATTTTAGTATCTTGTTATCATTTTAAAGAAGTGACTACTCCCTACCTGTCTAAACCTGCTTCTTTGTTGTGGTGTTTGAAGTTTTATGTTCTTGACCTTGTAGAGAAACTGGAAAGATTTCTGAGGTGGTGATGCCCATGCTGTGGTTTGAGGAGGTAAGCTGCTGATGTTGTGCATCTTGAGAGGCTGATGCCTACAGATCCAGTCAATAAATTAGAATGTTATAAAACGCACATTTATTTTAGGAACTTTATCATATTTTATAGATTATTTACATATAGATGGATGTTTGAAAGTAGATGGGGCGACATGGACTTAGAATTTTATCATGACATTTAGTGGTAGTGTTGGAATAACAATAAAAATTATATTATAACAAAAAGGGTATTTATTATTTATGTTCATGTAACTGTATGGCACAGCATTCATAGCCCCACAAACACATATATTGTCGTTGAGAAACATTCCCAGGATGCCAAAAAAGTCTGACTTACATCACTAAATTGCACACGGTAACTGCATTTATTCATATTTTTGAATTTAGTAATATTTATCGACGCTCTTGTGGAAAACAAAAGTAGAGAAAATTGTAAAACTAACATTTCCAGTTATACTGCCAGTTTTGTTTTGTTTTCTGTTTTTCTTTATAATCAGCAACTGAAATTTATCATGACAACAATAAATCAAAATTTGTACAGGGTGTTTATTTTGTTAGTGTTTTTTTTCTTAAATATGTGTAAAATGAGAAGATAGATTTAGATAAATATGGGACAAAACCTGAAATGCTGCAAAAAAAAAATCAACCAGAAGTGTTTCTTTCTGAGCCAATCAAGAGTGAAACAGTTTTTGCTCCCCTTTCGCCCCTTTGCCTCTGCAGAACGGATACATTGATGGACCGATCCTCACTACGTTCCACACTAACCTGGTTATTCTCCCTGCTGTCATGGAGTACATGCAGTACATCTTCATAGCCCTCGGCCTGCTCACCACCATAGTGGCCGTCCTGGTGTATTACAAAGTCAAGGTAAGAATCCCAACAGTCAGCCGCTGCCATTGATACTCTGCCTGTGGCTCGCTGCATGTTTTCCAACTAGTGGATGGAGGAAAGGAGCAGGAGAGACTACACTGAGGAT
The DNA here is from genome assembly GCA_903067095.1 of Girardinus metallicus. Classification (NCBI taxonomy): domain Eukaryota; kingdom Metazoa; phylum Chordata; class Actinopteri; order Cyprinodontiformes; family Poeciliidae; genus Girardinus; species Girardinus metallicus. The sequence goes on from CAEGAE010017432.1 coordinate 17,260, forward strand.
CAATGGCATAATTAGGCTTTTCATAAATGCACAATATGCTGAGGATGGACAGTATAAGTCTTCAGCAACTTTGCATATCTATCGATTTTAGCCAGATGCGGAACAGGCAGATTTATGGGAATTATTTTCCACAAAGGAAAATGTTTCCATCACAGCTGTTGCTGAAGACTTGCAGTCGCTCCTGCTCCTTCCAGAATCATGCTTTGTTTGTCTACAAGTTAAACTATGAACCCTGCTTTGACTAACCTGACAAGGAGAGTAAAAAGTCCAAAACTCTCCAGTGTTGCTGTCTGTTGAAACCCCCCCTCCCAGCTGCTGCTGATTAATCTTCCTTCCTGTTTATCTCATCATCGTTAACTCATAAAAGAGAGCCTATCAGTTATGGCTAAATTAGTGGGTGACATTACGCAGTCATGTTAATCAGAAAGGCCAAAGTCATCCGTGTTCTACACACAGCTGCTGATTGGACTGCTGATAGCCGAACAGGAAACGCACGAGAGCGGATTTGGTTCTTCTTCTTCTTTGTTATTGTGTTCTTTACTGAACTTGTTCTTAGTTGTTCTAGTAATTTATAGCGCAGACTAATGTCATCATCACTGATGAATTACTGAACGGTCGAAAACAGATAAAACGAGCTAATAGAGCCCATAAGTAAAGTGTCAGTCTTATCTCTGTCAGTCCTTTGTTATGAAACAAGTCATGTGTAGTGTTGTAAAATAACATGAAAAGGCTTTGAAGGTTAATAAATAAGTAAAAGTTCCAATTTAGTTGGCGTAATGTTAACAGTGGTACATACTGTTTTTGTGGTATGTATAGCATTTGTGGCAGGCAGCCTGCAGCATGGAAAATAAAACAAAATGTAATATTTTACTGAAATTTTATACTGTAAAGATTAGAATGTGTTTGACAAAGGTTCTTCATTTGCTTCCAGAGGTCTAGTAATAGAGCAGCGACTTCTCCGTTCTTTGAGAATTCTTGGGTTTGTACAACCGCCTCATACAAATCATCCAAATTGAGAAACGGCTTTCCAACTTAAAATCTTTGATTTTTTTAAACTTTAATAATCAAATTGATATGAAACATATATTTTTTTAAATTCTCTTTCCAGATCATTGCACCAGTTTTTGATTGTCTGTTAATCTGGGGCTTTAAATGGATAAAGACAAAATCGAAAAAAAGGTCCAATGGCAGCTTTTCGATATCTTGGAAGTCCCCATAATTACACTTGGTTTATTATAAATGGATATTTGTTTCACTGTGAAGCAATAAACTTTAAGACGCTCTGTTATACACAGTATGAACAGTAATTCACTGGGGATTGAACCTCCCCTCCAGTAGGAAAGGACAGTTATCAGGTTCAGCAAGGTGAGGATTCCACCAGGTGGTGCCAAAAGGTTTCCTCTAGTTTCTGTTTCAGTATTGTAAATGGAGTAATATGGCCAGTCCTTACTTCTGTGAAATACAGTAGTCATTAGTTCATTAAACCTTTTATACTTCCTATAGTGAGAAATAGACCAGAGTGGCCTCTGGGTAGAAATGCCAGCAAAAAATAATGTGGCAAATGAAAAAGGAATTTAATTATATGTTAATTTTAATCTTTTAAGTAAGTAGCTATTTCTAATATCATACTTTTCTAAAATCTGCAGATTGTGACAATTGAATAATTGATTGTTAATCTATCAATTCACAATTAATTATTTGTAGCTCTAGTTCACAACACAATCTGAGCAGCAATTATGCCAAACTTTTACAAATAACACGTACATTAACCAATTAATAACTGGACAGCAAAAGGTGCTTAATCCAAAAAATAGTACAAATGATCAAGCATTCACTAAAGGACTGCCGTACATGGTAGGCAACAAAATGTTATCTTATTTAAAAAAGAAATAGGCTTTTTTACAATAATCTGAACCAGTGAAGCTAAAACTGTGGCACTTGAGAGGTTTGGCAGAACAAAAGATTTTTTCATTTTAAATGAAAAATGTATACATTTATTGTGCCGGTTTGGTGTACTTGCTGCTCTGACAGTATTGTTTTTTCAGCAAATGACACATTTTTTGAGCCTGTATACCCCAGTTAACAATCAGTCTATTATTAAATTAGTTGACGATTATTGCAATAATTCATTCATCACGATTAAGCCGATTAATCATTTAAGCCCCAGCAGATTTGACAAGTTTGGATTTGGCAGTAAACCTAAAAAAATATATGAACCCTTTGTATTTCTAACCTGGTAGCTTGGGAAGAAAAGTAATGAAGCCACAGTTGATGCCTGATTGTGATGAAGTTTGGCTTGCTTTACCTGTCATTCTATTCCTCTGCTGTTTTGGGAAGCACAATTCTGCTGGGGCTTTAAAAAAAAAAAAAGAACACTGCCATGCATTATTTAGTCATGGCTTTAATGCATCAAGAGATTTCCTTTGTTACAGAAGGCAAAAAATCATTTCCTTTTTCCATATCCCAAGCAGTCCCATAGTATAACTAAGGATGGTTGTAACTGAAATATTTGTGAGTGATGTGGAGTTTGATTGTTTTAGATGACACTGGGAGAAATTATGGGATGTTCTCTGTAACAGGAAGAACCTAAAATAAGAATAAGGTCGCAAAGTGGGGAAGTCACCTCGGGAAGGGGACCAAAGGTTCCTGTGAAAAATCTCAGAAATGATCCTCCAATAGAATTTGTGCATTATATCTTACATAACTATTTTAAATCACTGCAACAATTTCAGAGAAATGTGTGCTCTTTCAATGTGCCTGAAATGTTTATGTAGCAAAATGAATCAGTTGATTCCTTAACATACAGAGTTGCATCATAATTCATGTATAGACTGTTCCAAACCACCACTCTGCCTGGAAGTGATTCTGACTTCCAACTAATCATGCCTGAGATGTAACCAATTGCCTGCCCTCGTAATTCACTGCATGACTCAGTTAATCGCCCACAGAAAATAATCCATGCATGGACAATCCCTGAAATCTCTATCTGAATTACAACACTATTTTTTTTTTCTTTGATATTTTCTAATTGGCCCGTTTGTAAGGCAATTTGATCATCTTTTAGGCAACCAGTAGTGGACAGGGTAAAGACTCACATGGCTTTGAAACACAGGACAAAAGTATGAGGTATTCAGGTAGGTTCACACTCACAGGCATACACGTAGCAAACGGTACATTGGGAGTGATTACTAATGTCCGACACCTGCAGAGGAAATAAACGCCACGTCTGCTTTTGTTTTTCACAAAAACCCAATTGTGTTTTGTCTGACTGTTGTTGCTGTCTATGTTTTCTTGCATGATGGTAGCTAGGGGGTAACACTGGACCTGATCTAATCATTCACAAGCAAACTAGATTTGTTTTTAGCTCTTAGCTAAAAACAAATCTAGTTAGGAATAGCATTCCTATTTCTGTTGTAGACAGAAACTATTTAGTAGTTCATTTCTGTCTGAACTAAATGGAAAGTTGAAACTTCTGTGATGCTTCGTCTTCCAGTTTCCTTGAATTCTGCTTTTAAAGGTGGTCAAAGGTTCCAGAAGGTTGTGCAATGACTGTGGACGAAAAAAATATAAAATGTATAAAAACAGTCATCTCATAACTTCTATCTAGTGGGTCAACATGATTAACCTGGCTCATTAAGCCAGTTATTTTTACTTAACTGTATCAATCAAGATACACTTTGTGACTATGCTTTGTGACCGATTGAGTTTGTTGAGTCTGCATTCACATAACTCCAACCATTGTGGGATTTCCAGGGAAATAGGATGGAGCTGATGCAAGATAATGACTGTAATTTATACCCTTGTATTTGTATATGTTAACCAAATTTGTTTACAGTATATCGCCAGCAGGAAATCAACACCTACAAAGCTGGCAAAGAGAATGCTGATCATGTGACTACAGCAGACCCCCCTCTAAAAACATTAATACCTTTATAAAGCACAATGGAAACGATCTTAGCACGAACACAGAGGCAAACATCCACAGTCTTCCTTATCTCCGTTCTCAGCAGTAACAGCCAATCAGCGCCAAGGAACATAAACATTGTTCCTGGATCGTCTGCTTTGTCAGCAGGAAAACAGCAGCAGTAGTAGAACTGTGGTCTAAATTAGCAGTACAGCTGTCACACTGGTAAAAATTTCACTTGTGTTTCAGTGGTGTACAAAGAGTAGATAGAAATCCAGTATTATTGTTTTACACAACTGATACTTCAGTTTGATCCCTTGTTGAGTCACTTCTGTGGAAATTAAGCAACTCAAACAGAGAATGATAATAACATGACTGAGTCTCGGTCTGCTCTGAAGATTCATCCCAACCGTATGCCAAATGATTTAAACGCCCCCAACTGATGGCAGTCCAACCTATTTAATGGTAAATTGGTCTAATAATTATTCTACCACTAGTGTTGAACCCTCGTCCCAAAGATGGTTCAAGGGGCAGTGTTGTTTAAAATTCACTTTTTTTTTTTATTTTACATCATCTTTTAATGTCATTCCCTCATCAAAAACACAGCTGGAGTGTTGCCTGGATTCTTTCTTTTAATCTCCCATGGCAACCATTTGTTTCAGATAGAGCAAGGTTTTTTTTTCAGAGACAGAGACCCGATTTCAAGTCAAATTTCTTTTAAGTCATATTTGATATATAAGGTATTTTTATAACAACTGAACGTAACATATGTAGTTACTTGATTGTGCTATGAAATGACTCTATGTGCTTAGAAAACACACAATACTGCCCCTTTAAAAGCTCCGTTGGGGCTTCTGCCATCTAAATGTATCATTTTTCAGGAAATGCCTTGCTTATTGTCCAGCTGCTTTGAGAACAGGTTAGAGCAAGGCTCATAAATAAAAGACTGAAAACATTTAGAGTTTGGAAAGAGTAAAAATTTTAAGATGCAGAAACCATAAAAAAAAAAAAAGCTTTAAAGTTGATTCAAAGTATTTTTACACAAAACCTCAGAGGAGTGCTTGCAAGTTTTAGCATTTAATTTATTATTTAATTTATCATGTGAATGGTGAATAACTTATCTTTGTGTTCATCTCACAGAGCAAGACATGTGAAGGAGACGCCTTACCGAGGGAAAACACGAGCACTTCAAATGAACGAACCCCTCTGCTTCAAGACAAGCAACACTGACATGCTCCCAAAACAACAACTTGTATTGTGTTCTGAGACACTGACTCAGCTGCTCAGAATATGGCACAAGATACAAAATGCCATATTACACCGGACGGTTTACGAAACACTCGGCCAAAGATGGTCGCTGACTTTTTAAGGTTTTTTTTAAAACAATCAACCGCTTGCATGTGTAACCGTTTTAAACATGCAGACTTTTTTTCCCACTGTGGTCATTTCAGCTAATCTATTTTATAGGTCTTATCGTTTCATCATCGACAGCAGTGGACAGAAACTGCAGTGATTTTAGTTTGGTTTTAGAAAAATGCTTTAGCTTTGACTACAAGGGAGCTAATTCAAATTTTTTAGCCAGATGTTTTGTGTTTTAACCACAAATGTGCCTTCATCATGGGAATTTATTGAGCCCAGTTGATCTCCTGTGTTGTTGCTTTCTGTTTACACTGAGGAGTCTGGAGATTAAACTGAGCTCGTTTTTAACCCTGAGCACAGTTTTGCACATTCAGCTGTGACCATCATCGAGTCGAGCAGAGGAGACGCACTCCTTGTCATGTACTACTGTCTTCTGTTAGAGTTTAAATGTGAATGTTTGGGATGATGCAGATAATGCTGTTTGATGTCCAGCACATGTTTATTGTGTAAAAAAATAAAATAAGTATGAAATAAGAGTAACATGCATATAGAAATAAACTGATGTGTGACATCAGTTTAGACTGAAGTTCTCAAAGATCTTCAGTCTCTATCTTCTCATTTTCAGTAGATGTTAACTTGTACTGTCGTTTTTCATTTGTGGAAGGAATAAATGTTAATAAAATGATCTGAATAAAGATTTTGGAGATTTTGTTCTGTGAATTAGAAGGGATGCATTTCTCTAAGGCCAAAAAAAGTGGCATATTTTAAATGACTTTAATGTCTAGCAATCAAGTTAATGTCATACAAGGTCAATAAAACTAATTCCTCTGAAGATGAGTGTGCGCTCCTTCCAGGGAGTTTAAGTCAAGTTTATTTGCGTAGAACATTCAAAGTGCTTTATACCATAAAAACATAACCCAATAACCAATTATGAAACAAACCAGCATTATTTTTGATGATGCCAAACGCAATTTTCAAACTCATCAAGAATCATCAACATCAAATATATGAATTAACATCCAAGTTGTTCTTAAATCAAAGGCGGCTCTAAACAGATGAGTTTTGGCCTTTATTTAAATGAACTCAGTGTTTCGGTTGTTTAGCAGTTTTCTGGAAGTTTATTCCAGATTTGCGGTGCATAAATGAATCAGTCAAGTGTGTTTGCACAGAACATTTCAGGAAGAATGTAGTTGAAAGTGCTTCATGCCATAAAAACACAAGAATAAGAAGTTACAATAAAATGCAACAATTGAGAAAGCAGTGACAAACGTTCCGTTTTGATGAGCGCCATCATCAAAATCATCTTCATTTTTGGGTCCGAAATTTATTGCAAGAATCAACATCAATTTGAGTTCAGAGAAAAAAAAATCCCATCTTAAATCAGTCAGCCAGTGCAAAGAAAAATAAATAACAAAGCAACTAACCACATGGTCTAAATCTTATTAACTATTAGCATCTGTTTAATTCTCAAAGGTCAGGACGAAGGAGTTCCTGACTGTAACTTTGAGGGGAAATCGTTTAGAAAATGGAAAAAAAGAAAATTTCAAACAAAATCCCAGGAAGATTTGCCAATTTTGTTATAATCTGGAAAATACCTCCCACATATTATCCAGCACAGCAGAATCACTGCAATCATTTAATATTTCAATAATGAAAACATACTGACTTAAAAGCAAGACTATAATTACATAATAAGCAGTGTTATAAATTATTGAGATATAATTGTTAAACTGTCCAGATTCTAGATTTGAAAGAAAAGAAGAGGAGCACAGACTGTTAAAAAATCAGCGTTCAAGCAGCTTTCTTCATCATTTCCAAACCTAAGCTGCAAATCTAAATACGGCAATCATTCTATCCTGGAATTAGCGCAAATGCTATGAACTGATGCAGGTTGGAGAAAAGGTAGCTGAAAGTGTTGCATCTGTTTTAAAAGTCTATGTTCACATTCTGGAAACCTGCCCTCCTCCTTTGACAGAATATTTCACCCCCCCATAAAGATGTGGACATTTTCCTTCTGAGAACAGGTTTCTGTTCACTGGAATAACAAGTGTCAACATTTCCACCTGCTTCTGTACAGCTTTAACAATGGCAGGAACCTGTGCTGTAATTGTTGTCCAAACTATTTTTTGTGGGGGTTCCGGGTTCAAACACAGTCCTAAAAGTCTGTTAATGCTATATCCTCTAGTATAAAATCAATTTTGGGGTTTTTAGAAGATGGAATTGTGACATTTGTGGTTTTCCATACTCTTCCATAAATGTCCAAATTGTTCTGTTTTTCTTCTGCTTGTGTGACATGTTAAGATTTGGGGCTATTCTCTACTGCTGCAAGGGACATAAAAAAAAGTAAAAAGATTTTATGTAACTTAAATATTAGGTTTATATTTTTCCTCATCAACAATCCTACTGTGAAAACAATATGCTTGTTTTCAAAACAATGTGTTTGGTAGTTTGTTCCTTCTGTAAACTAATTCAGCACAGTTACACTTTGTAAGTTAACAGCCAGGTGGCGCCACAGACGCAGTTTTGAGTCAAGCCTCGGGCGGAGGATGTTGCAATGCAGCAAAGGTTTTCTGGTAATTAAGATCATTACCAGAGGAAAATGAAAGAGAGAAATGAAGAACTAAATGTGACATTCAGATCAAGGCAACTGAAAATGAGTCATATTCTTTGTACAAAAGTAAAAGTTAATGTAAATATACAACATCTGATCTCGTGAAATACTTTGATAGTAAATACTGTTATGTATTTAATGAAGCCAAATCAACTCTAAACACTGATGTGTTTGTTTTGTTTGTTTTTAACAATCGCACAGAATAATAATAATACACACAGCATAAATACAAGGCAGTAAAAGACATGCCACCATCACACGCCAACAACTTCCTGCCGTCTTCTTCGTCGTAGTTTACGCCAGGGGAAGCGACCGGTTGGTCATGTGACGTGTGTGATGTGGAAAAAGTGTTTCCATTGCAGTTTTACGAAATAAACCAGAAAATCACCTCATTTTAGCACCGAAACTTTTAATTGAAAGACAAGATTTTTTTTTTTTTTTTTTTTTTTTTTTTTTACGTGTGTAGATTGTCATGGAAACGCAGCTTGACGGGTTATGGCGCCATCTGCTGGTTTTCTGAAGTCGTGTACCAGGACATTCAACAGCACTTCACGTTTTCTTCAGCAGAGGCAAAATGATCAAAAACGATCAGAATCGGACATTTGAAATGCAGCAGCGGCATGATACATCTTTTCACTTTTTGAACTGAATTACTATTGTAAATTTAGAGTTCACTCACTCTAATTACATAGAGTCACATCTTAATACCATATGTAAAAATAATAGACAATCATAAAACAAAAATATGCACAAATTTTTTTCTAGCTCAACTTAAATCAGGAGTGAAGTCAGTTTGCTGTGAATGATAAAGGAGAATTTGAAGCGTCTGACGCAGATGAGTGTGCGGCCCTGATATTTGGTGCTGCTGCACAGACGGCCGTGTTGCTGCTCCGTAAATCCGGCCTCGGTGAAGTCCTCACTCTGGATTATTTTCCTGGCAGCTCATTTTGCTGTCCTCCTCTTCAAAGCTCTGGAGTGTCTGAGAGATGTCTCACTCTGACCAGCTCGAGCATGGACTAAGTGTTTAATCGAAAGAAACCCAACTGGAAAAACAAGAGGAAGCTGTCACACCCAGCAATCTCTGAATTAAATGTTGTTTTTGATCTCTGGCTGACTGTCTAAGCGTGACAGCAGAAATGATAAAGGAAGCCGCGTTAGAAGGTAGACAGGATCGCTGAGGCTGCAGATGTATGTCACAGATTTGTGTTCATGCAGAGCGATTAGAAGTCTAGCTTTATTGAGATTTCTGTTTGCTCAACGCTCATCGAGCCAACAGTAATTATTATTCAGTCATTCACAAAATTCAGTGATGGATTATGTCGTTTTATGCAGATTACAGTCAGTTTGTCCAAACCTACAACTAGACATGTTCAAGACAGAAACACACACACACACACGCACGCACACACACCCCTGCTTGTAGAGTTCTGTAATATTTCTAGTCTCTCCATTCCAAATGCCTTTTTAAATATTATATTCCTTTTTATAAAGAGAGAAACAAGAAGTGAGAAGCTGAGAGAAATGAGTGACTCAGTTTGTGTCTTTTCCATTTAGGACTAAAAAAAAGTTTCAGTTCATATATTTTATTAAAATACTTGTTTCTAAGTGTGTGTTGCAGGAAGATGTTTGTTTATTTCAGTGGATTTGTTCCATAATAATAATACTAATCATTTAAAAAACAGAGTAAAAATATTTCTTAAAACTTTTATTCCGGAACATTTGACCTCAACCAACATTAATGAACCGGCAGCTGCAGAAAATTTCTTTCCATCAAAGGAAAACTAAAGCTCAACTTTGCCTGCAACAATTTTGCGCTGATTAAAAATAAAAAATGGCAAAGTCTCCATCTGCATCAACCGCCTGGGCCAAGTTGGGGGGATTTGTATTTGATCTGGAGTCATGGGCCGCACAAAATCACTCCAGAGGTCAGAAATGTTCACCGGGCCGCACATTGGACATCTCTGCCTTACAGTTGATTTGACTAGGAACCTGTCTGTATGACTGGGTTAAAACGACTTTTTTTTTCTCCTAAAGTTCCTTGAAAAGAGATGTTGTACATTGGCGCCATATAAATAAACTGAACTTAATTGAAAATTCAGGTTATTTTTGACATTAAAATCAGTTTGAACATTTAAAACTTTTAAGTCTGACAAAAAAACAAAAATAACAAGCAACAACAACATAGTACTGCATCCATAATTATCACTGTATAGATTTTTACAAAGTTAGTAGTACAATCACATATGTAGCCAGTTCACTGAACACAAAAAAACATTTGCAATATGATCTCACAGAACAAAGATGACATTTGGTCCAAAATAGCCTCAGAGATGGCAAAGATGTTTTTTTCTTTTTCTATGAAACTAAAATTATAAACCAAATGCTTCAGGTCATAATAATAGTTTTATTTTTTAAACGTTCATTGTATATTAAATGTACATGCTATTTATATCCAAACTCCTCCTCTTGTTACGATGTGAGTACAGACACCTTTGTCATTAAGTTACAACTTTTGCAGAAGTTTTTATGCAATTACCGTTTTCACAAGTAAACTCTTGTATGTAAATGATTGTTTTAATCTTCTTGTCAATCCCTCCAGGGAGAGACGAGACTAAAAGCAGCCGGCGGATCATCACCTGTCTCCGAGTTGTCAGGTCAAGTTTATATCCACAGCACATTTCAAAGTGCTTCAGATGAGGCTGAGCTGGATGGTATCAACTGAGAAGAAGTTTATTTGTGTCTTGAAGGGTTCCAAGGGATGCTGGGAACACCGAGCCCTGATTGGCTGGTTCGGCCTGCGTGCAGTAACTCCAGTTGAGAAGATGGGATCCACCAGGCTGCATTACTTTTAGATTTTTACTAAAGAGTGAAGGAGGTTGTCGGAGGTTATGAAAAAAGACTTAAGCCTCTGATACATAAGTGGGTCCTTTTGGACCCGGTGAGGTCATCTTTTTCATCACTTCATATTCCAGGTATTCCTCAACAAACATGTTATTGATATCATGCAATTAAAATTTTTAATTTACTTTTTACACATTTTAAGAAATAGCATGTTTTATATCACTTTGTTTCTTACCAACTGTGACTATCAGGAAAACATTTATTTGTGAACCAAACACACTGAGTCCTAAGTGTCACCCCTGACTAATAACATTTTACAAAGCAAGAACTTTTACATATAATTATTATCTTTATTTTTACCTCACAGATGTGTGTGTGTGTGTGTGTGTGTGTCTGACACCCTGGATAAGAAAACCAAAAGGGAAAATGTGTTGGATGACGTGCAAAACCTGTTGATCAATGTGTTCAAGGCTCTTTTATTGTCTCAATAAATAAAATAAAAATTCATAGCTTTATAAATAAATGCATAAATAAATGAGCTGAAAAAGAATAGAGTGCCTTCTCCGGGTCGGGGAGGACGTCCTGCCCCAAGTGGAGCGGGACATCGACAGACGGATTGGCGCAGCGTCTGCAGTGAAGCGGGCGATGTCCTGGTCTGTTGAGGTGAAGAGAGAGCTGAGCCAAAAAGCAAAGCTCTTGATTTACCCGTCTAATTTCCTACCCTCATCTATGATCATGTCCGAAAGAATGAGGTCATGGATACAAGCGGCCAAAATTAGTGTTTTTTAGGGTGTCTGGGTTCTCCCTTAGAGAGAGAAGCTCAGTCACCCGGGAGGGAATCAGAGTAGAGCCACTGCTCCTCCACATCGAGAGGAGCCTGTTGAGGTGACTTGGGCATCTGGTCAGGATGCCTCCTGGTCGCCTCCCTGGTGAGGTGTCCGGGCTCGACCCACCAGGAGGAAGACCCAGGACACGATGAAGGGACTATGTTTCTCAGCTGGCCTGGGAACGCCTTGGGATTCCCTCGGAGGAGCTGGAACAAGTGGCTGGGGAGAGGGAACTGTGGGCCTCCCTACATAGGCTGCTGACCCCGTGACCTGACCCCGGATAAACGGAAGAAGATGAATGGATGGATGGATGGATGGATGGATGGATGGACGGATGAATGGGTGGATAAATCAATGAACATACATACACACACTCAGATGCATGATACACACAGCACAATAGAATACAGACTGCAATGTTAGCTAGCTTGGTTAGCTAGCTAGTTTAAAGAAACGTGCTCTTTCTATTCCCCCCTCCCCCTCCCACACACACACATAGTGGACGCTGACATTGTTTCAATATTGCTGTTGTAAAATTGCTGTTGTTGTACAAATAGTCACAAATGTTCTACAATTTCTTCTAAAAATGCTTAAAAAAGTGAAAAATGAAAATATTTCAAACATGAAATAATACTTGTGTGAAATAAAACACAGCAGAAAGTATTATACTAAACATTATTTTGAATCAAAATGACAAAAGTAGCATAAAAACACATTGATTTAAACAAGGGTCCAAAAGGACCGACTCATGGAAAACTGTATAGTCAATATGTCATGCATCAGAGGGTTAAATGGATTCTAACAGCTTTTTGCTAATACATATTACAATTATAATAACATATTTTAATAATATTAAGGATCTTCTCAAGCCAGTCAATATTCTGCATTTGGAAAAAGCCAGTAGGTAAAGTGATACCAGTGTCGGTATCGAGACACAGATACCAGTACTGGTATCAAGAATGGGCCTGGTACCAGAGGCCAACACTCATACTTTTTAAAGTAAACTGATACTCCAAACAGATGCCACTTCTCTGCTGGATTTTCCTGCAGGCTGAGCGGTGGAAGTATCTCTGCTATGTTAGTTCTGATTTGTTGTTTTTCTAGACTTCTGTTCATTTTATTTTGGGTTGAGGAGTTGCATGTTCCTTGACAATTACTCTTTCTGGTTCTCGTGCGGTGAAGCTGGAAAGATTCAGGTAACTTTTTAAAACACTTAAAACACTTATTATCATCTTGAAAGCTCAAATACCTGAACTACGACCCCCAAGTCTCAGAGGAGCGTGGATTCAGAGCAGGATCAACGAGCAGAGATGGAGGAAGTTCAAACCATCTCTTCTTTCAATCATAATGAGAAATGATCGTATCCCCTACTCCAACCTGTCTCTGCTGTCTAGCCATCCAGCCAGACAGAGGTTTAAAAAAGAGTGGCAAAGCAAATGAGGTGAATTAGCAGTGCAAGCCAACAACTGATGGTGTCATCCAGGATATGTTGCTGTGGAATAACATCTGCTGCCCTGACACTGAGCTGATAGCATGTTTTGACAGCCATGAGACTCTCATTCAGCAACAGTGGCTTCAGTAAGAGGCCTCTTAAAATTCATCGCAAGACTGACTGCTACCAAAGACTCATCTTGCCCACCGCATCACCATCCACGACTCGTTACAGATACTTTGACGACATGAGTTATGACAACATTTCATTTCCCTTTGGGATAAATAAAGTGTTTTTGAACTGAAGTGTGCAGCACACATTTGTTTCCAATGAACAGAAAGCTATTCTTCTCTGTGCTTCTAAGAAACTGATATGACTGAGGCATCTTTTTCATCTACACCAAATAATTTCCTGTTTTTTATGAGAAATATATATACACTGCAGTTGGAGGCAGAAACAGGAGTCGCTTTGTGACCAGGATATGACTAAAAACAATCTGCAGAGAAACAGTGGCAGTGTGTATATAGAAACAGAAAAGCATAAAGCCACAGGCACTAACCAATAAACAGTTAATGTTGTAGTGATGAATGGGAATTACCCGCCCATTCAATCTGGTTTACAAACTGACATTAGCTGCGTTTCCATTTAAAATGAGAGCAAATATTTTTTGCTATTCCGCTAATGTCCAGAAAGACATAATTTCTCAATTAGGGTTTCTGTTAAGTAAGAGATTAAATTAAAATAAACTTGCCATTCAATATGACATGGCGCAGATGTTAACAGATGCATGAGTTACATTCATAATTCATTCGCTCCTCATCTATCAGCCAATCAGAGGAGATGTCAGCGTCTTATTCAGGCATTGGAGAAACAAGCCCCGCCTACTTGGGAGTGACTGCTAATGTGGAGTTTTGGAAAAATTGTAGACTGCAATTTTACAGAAGAGTTATGGATTCAACATGTTATGGATTCCACCAGAGCTCTGGAGGAGTCAGCTGCAGATCGTCCAAAAAAAACAAAAAAAAAACATCGTCCGTCCACTTCCTGTCGTCTTCTTCATCATTTTCGCCACTAGTAACATCTGGCTGTTCATTATGTGACTAATGTGATGCACTAGTATTTCGCAGGTTTGCGAAATACATCTATTTCAATAAACAGCACCATATTCTAGCGCAAGAAAAAGGTTTTTGTCATAGTTGTTGTGTTTCCATTAAGCAAATTTATTTTCAGAATTTCTCTTCATGCAATTCCATGGTTAATGAAAACGCAGCTACTGTCCCGTTTTAAGATTGCATGGCGACTGCTACAATCTAAACAGATCAGCAGTTCATAACAAGGAAAAGACTCACGAGACAAGCACCTGCACCTGGTACCTGTGACATTGTAATTGCGCCTTATGTCTGCAGCAATGAGCCTCAGACTCCCCCCTGGTCGTGCTACGTGTGGCTCGTTTCCCATCTCTATATTTAGCCGGGCCTGTGACCTGGCTGCTGCAAACCGAACCAGGCTCCACACATTGTCAAAACAAGGGGCTAATCCTGCCCAACAGGTGCTCTGTATAGACAGGCAGTCTGCAAGCACTCCCCAAGCTCCAATGCAACACAGTTAAAAACAAGTGAATTGACAGTGTTGCTAAGCAAACACAGGAGTTCCTCTTCAATCAGCCCCCCAAGTCAGGAACACGGGGGTCAAGACTCTGAGCTGTGCAGGTGATGAAGGATGAGATTCTTTCAAGTCTCATACGTCACTTTGTGATGATGCCCTCATCCAATGATACATAACAATATGAGCAGTTTAACTCATATGTGACCTATACACAGGCCGGTCAGCCGTGGTAGCATTGGTCTCTAGGTACTGCATTGCTCTTGGGACAAATCCGGTCTTCTCCACTCTTTACCCCTACAGATGGAAACGTGAGCGCTTTAGGGCAGCGCGTCAGAGACCGAGCCGTTCGTTGCAACTTCCACATGAGGATAAACGTGCGACTTGGCAGGTGGCGCCTCGGTTGCTGCGGCGGGAACAACGGTCTCCGTTCGGCTTGCGGGGTATATGCTGACCTGAAAGCAGAGAGCGTCGACAGTTCGGTGAGCGGATAAGTCCAGACAGTCGTTGCTGCATGTCCTAGCTGAGAGAGTTGTGTTATTTACCATGGAATGGTGACAGATGGCAGAGTTCATCTTCAGCTCAATAACACTCAGAATTACCTCTATTCTACCCAAACACTTCCCAAACAACCATGTTCCCTAAAACGTTGGGTTTCTGTGTGAAATATAAACAAAACCAAAGTGCAAAGGTTTAAAAATGACTTGAAGCCCATTTTTGATCAGACAGCACAAACACAACATGCCAAATGTTCATGCATGTTTTAGTATCTGGAACCAAAGACAAAGTTAAGACACTAAAAAAAACAGCATCTACTAATTGGTGCTGGAATTATGTCGCTTTATGAGGTTCACCAGTTCACATGCTTGTTAACACAAATAAATCAGCCAAATCAAAGCAAGACATCTAGATGTGCTGAAATCGGCTTGATGAAGTTCAATTTGAGCATGGGAATGGGGAATAAAAGGGTATTTAGAAGACTTTATTGTGACTGCATTGGCTCCCTAGTATTCACAGTGGTTAGGGTATGACAACAGAAATGAGCAAATACTTCAGCCCCCCTCTAAAACGCTTATATCTTCTCATTTTAATAGTTTAAACACCAAAATATAACCAAATATGCGTTAAAGTGCACAGTCCAAACCACCTTCCTAGTAAGAAAAACTCTTGGTCTTCCTTATCTTTACTCTTAGTGGGTACAGCAACTACCAAGGAAAATGGATGCTGCACCTGGATTGTCTGTTTTACAAATGACAGCCAATAGCATGTCAAATAGAACTACCATGGAAACCATGGATCATCCTACCAACAAAGCTGCTTGAATCAATCATGTCAATGCAAATAAAAATGTCAGAAACGTCTCAGATGCCTTGTTGGCTCCATACCAAGCATTTCTAAAGGTGTACCCATAAAGACCGGTTGGTGTAGACCTATTAGAAAGCTATAAAGAAACCCTTGAGTTTAGGTACCAAAACACATGGCAAAATTAGCATTGTTACCCACCAGCCACGGTATTCTTACAGAGTCTCTCTTATGTATTATTTATCCTGCAACAAAAAGCTATGAGAAAAACAATTCAAAACAGTTTTATAGGACAGATTCAACTCAAGCGTTAATTCTATATAAAATCTTCTATATCAGTCGTTGTTTGGCTTAAGATTCTGTCTTCGTCAATATTTATAAAACAACTTCTCCCCTTTGTGTCTTTGCACCTACAGGCTTTTAATGAGCTGTCTTAAGCCGAGTTGATACCTTCCAGTCCGCTCGAACGTCCACTCAACCACAGCGTCATACCCACTTTCTATAGTCTCTGCAGACATCCGCGTACAATCAAGGTTTTTGTGACTGCACTGGCTGTGCACACCAGCAGGGAGAATAATATTCAGTCAGATACCAATAGAGCAGGTCAGACCCAGGCAGGAGATGAAAACAAGAAGGAGTTTTGTTTTAAAGAAATACAACAGATTCTGATGCACTGACAATTTATCTTTCAAGGACAACAAAACCTGAACTGATTTTCTGGTACTTCATTCTTTCTTTTCGGTTCCATTCCTCCTTTGAGTAGATATAAATATAAATCAGAGCATTATCATCACCAGCCTTCTTGAGGTTTGATAAAAAACTCTTAATATCTGTGGAGCTGACCCCCACGATTCGGCTGCTTTGCAAAACCAGCCAATAGCGTGTCAAGTAATATCGTATTTCAGCATTCCAAACTAAATTTTCTATTGAATAATGCTTCACAAAAAGTTCTGTGAACGAGTGAATCCATGAATACTGAACAGCAAACAGTCGGGGTTTCACTGTGTGGAGGTTCAGCTGGGTTAAAAATAGCAGGAGCAAATGCTTCTCCATTAACACCAAGTGACTTTAACACATGGACAAGGAAAGTGTGTCAAGTCCTTATAGTTACAGCAGCTGCGTTTCCATTAACCATAAGATTGCGCAAATTGAAATTATGAAATAAGTTTGTTTAATCGAAACATGGCAATTTTGAAAAAAACTCACGTTTTCGGTAAAATGTTTTTAGCGCTATGATGAGTTGGTTTTCAGGCCGCATCAAAATACATCTATTTCACAAAACTGCATGTAAACTGATCAACATTGTACTTTTGATCAATTTACATGATCAACAGTACAATGTTACTACTGGGAGAAATGTTGAAGAAGGCGACAGGAAGCAGTAGGAGGATGATGGTTAGTTTTTGGGTTTTCTTCTGGACAGTTTGCAGTTGGCTCATCACAATGAATAAAATGTTGTGTGTTATTAAAACGTGTTGAATCCATATTTCTTCTGTAAAATCACAGACAACTTTCCCAAAATGATGCATACGTAGCCGCTCCCAAGTGGGCGGGGCTTGTCGCTCCAAAGCCTGAATAAGACCTGATCTCCTCTGATTGGCTGATAGATGATGAGCTCTAGCATCGTGACTGAATTCTGAATATATCTCATGTACCTGTTTCCATCGGTCACTTCCATGATTTTTTATGGAAGTGACCATAAAAAAATCATGGACCAACTTGTTCACTTATCGCATGAACAAGTTTATTAACATGTAATTTTAATTTCACTTCCCTATGAACGGAAACACCGCAATTGCAAAATTGTGTTTTTTTTTCTCAGCATTAGCAGAATACAGACAAAATTTCTGCGCACATTTATAATGGAAACGCAGCTACTCTGTGATGCATTCTCTGTATGCTGGTACACATGGCCGGTAAAAGCATCAGATGAATGAATGAATGAATGAATGAATGAATGAATGAATGACACATGCTTGTTGTTCCGACTCATCCTTCTTACACAGACCTGGGTTTGCAGGTAACGAGGAGATTTGAGTTCCAACAGCTCCTCTTTGGTGACGGTGGGAGCACAGCAGCAAAACACCTGCTGGAAGCCTGCTCTGAACCTGCCGGTAGAGGAGGGGGTGGGGGGGGGGTAGGTGGTACACAGTGGGAGAGGATTAATAAGCGGAAAGGATTGTGCACACAAACCCAGATTACAGCCTAACTCATGGCTAAACACCCACGCTGACAGACAACTTGCCTTTTTTTCATGCTAAGCAGCTCACCTGCTGTTTAAGCAGTAGTAGATGACTGGGTTGTACATGGTGGAGCTCATGGCCAGCCACATGACGGCCAGGTAGACCTGCTGGATGTAGCGCTCCTCAAACAGTTCGGGGAAGAACTGGTGCAGCAGGAAGTAGACGTGGTACGGCAGCCAGCACACGGCGAAGGTGCACACCACCACGATCATCATCTTCACCACCTGCCAGAGGAGGTATGGTGGGGATGTCTGAATAGTCTGCTTAATCTCTCCGGCTGCTTTACATGTTAGGGATTAAAAAAATCATCAGGTTAAATGACGGGTTCGGGAGTCGTTGTCAGGGTTACCTTGCGTTTGGCGATGAGTTGCTCTGCGTAGTGTTCAGATGAGTCTCCTGGAATCTCGCTCGCCCACAGGGTGACGGCCACCGTCATGTACGCCCATCCCATGATGCACAGGGGCAGGAAGTAGATCAGTATGGTCACGCACACGTAGTAGCTGCGGCAACAAAACCGTAAGCAGGTAATCAGTTATGGAGCAGTCAAAGTTGCAGTAAGGAACGTTTATAAAAAATTTGATTTTTTACATATTTTTTGAAAGTGTCACTATATTGTGACAGTAAGGCAGGAAATCTGTGAAAAGAACATCTAGTGCTTTTGCCTTCTCCCAGTAACTAGAAACAACCAATCAGAGCGAGGATCACAATCTCGTGTGGTGCTGCTCATCCCCCTCTGACTACTCTCCTTGTTCACAAGCTAATTAGCAAGGATTCCAATGACAAACAGTTTTCCTGTAATGGTAGCTGTTTCTCCACCATTAGCACCTTTAGCAGCGAGCACATGAGGATGATTGGCAGCGCTAAGACCCTCCTCCTGGCTCTGATTGGTTGTTTTTGACTGGAAGTGGTGAATTTCTTCAGACGGTGGTAGTAGCTCAAGGAGGAAGAGGAGATGATCGATCTTTTCACAAATCATCTCCTTCATATTATTATACTGTCACAACATGGTGACAGATTTAACAAATACTCTTTCTAAAAGTTACACACTGCAGCTTTAGTAGAGTTTTTATACAGTTTCAATTGAAAAGTGAAGTGGCATTTTAATACCAGGAACACGATGGGTCAAAATGTGAACCCATACCAGTACCAGTACGGTTTGAACCCATAAGTGAACAAGACATCCTTGTTCACACCCTGTTCTACCTTCACACTGTAGAAACATGTCAGTGTAATGCGGTGTGCATCCATGTACAGATGCACAGTACATGGACCCTGGAAGCAGATCTGCTAAAACAGAATGCCAGTTCCTGACAGACTCACAAAAAAACAAAAAAACAGGAAGGTAGCTACTCTTCTGTTTTCATACAGATCATGGAATCCAAATCCCTTAGCGGCTGATGTTTAGATGTGTGAAATGATAAAAAAGGGTGTGTTACATCCAACAGGAAATCACATAAGATGTGTATCAGCCTGCTGCCACTTCACACATGTCTAAAGTCCTCAGAGTTAGTCCACCATCTCAGCACCACTTCCTTACATTAACTCTTCCTGGGTGGCAATGGTACATGTAGAAAACATATAAAAAGAATGACATGATATGGCATGACCAGTTCTGACACACAAACAGAAAATGAATGAAACTTCCAAAAATGACTCCAACTTCAGGAGTTCGACCCCAAATAGAAGGATTACACACATACTGAAGCTTCAAGTGTCAAAAGAGACGAAAACCTCATGATGTGCCTGGAATAAAACTATTAAGGGAAGAGTCATATTTATATGTGGGGTGGCAGAGGATTAGACAAAAAAAAATAGGTTAGAATTTACACATTTCTGAAACGCGGGCCGTTTTACATCACGTTGTTCTCGTAGAACCAGCTGAGATTTCAGGTGGATCATTTTGACAAGCTGTCCACTGAGGACTGAGCTGACCACAATACAACAAAACAACTGAAAAACTGCAATAATCCACATGACTGTGATAAATGATGGGGCTCATTTATCACAAACACTCACTGGACCTGTGAGACGTCTGTCATCATGTTCTGTTTACTTTGGATCCAAACCTGTTTTGAAGGCTGTTTTAATCTAACATCATGACTTCTGTGTCCCAGGGTTTGGACAGAAAGGTTACTTAGTAATGATGCAAAAGTCCTTATGATGCAGAATTACAGTGAGTGATGGCAGCAGATAGAGACATCAACCTGATGGTTTAGGATGAAGCAGAGGTTTTTAATTAATACAGGAGTTCAGTTCAGTGCAGGAGAATCTTCTCAACACCACTAAATGGTGTTTGCCCTCTTCCTTTTCTACACACTTTAATCTCAAAATATATTTGATGTGAAACATTAGTGTGTGGACTTTACCAAGGAAACTCCCAAACCGTCATTTTTTTAAAAAACTATTCAGAGGTGGACTTCTTTCTGATTATTGCCCTTCTGCATTATTTAGGTGAAACTGGGCTGGATGGCAGAATTCATGTTTCCACCAATTACAGTACATCATGCTGTACTACCAGGTCAGCCGCTACCACCACCATGACTGACTCTTGGATTAATTTTTCTAAAATTGATGAATTAACAAGATACGATGCTTCCAAAAAGTTCAATTTTTGTCTCATCGGTCCACAGAATATTTCTCCAGAACTCTTGGAGATCATTAAGATGTAGTTTAGGCCAACGAGAGATGGGCTTTTATGTTCTTTATGCTCAGCAGCAGTTCTGGCCGTGGAACTTTCACATGGTGGCCATTTTGTCTCTCTATGTTGTTGTTTATTCACAAAGTCCAACCATGACTGAGACAAGGTGAAAGTGCATTGCTTCACATTTTCCTGTAATACAAGTTACTTATTAGTTTATGATTAATAAAGCATTGTTAAGTGGGAGGGAATCATTTATTTATATTGCAGCTGATTGGTTTTTTTCTTTTCTTCATGTGAGAAAAAAGAAGCACAAAAGGGGGGAAAGCTGCATTTTCCGCAGCAGAATAAAATCGTTAATCCTGGAGGCCTCTAATGTGTTAGTATTAAAGAAACCAGCTGTGTTTCCTTTACAAATTAGTGCAAAACATCCTGCTAATGTCAAAAAAAAAACACAATTTTCCAATTGCGGTGTTTCAATTAAATAACAAACCCAAATAAAATCATGCATGTACAAGTTTGTTCTTGCGATAATTAATTAAAAATAATGCTGCACCATGATCCTCCTACCACTTACTGTTGTCTTCTTCATCTTTTCTACCACTATTACATACGGTTGTTGATCATGTGACTCGTGTGATGCAAAAAATGTTCCCATTGTAGTTTTGCCAAATACACTAATTCTGATATGGCCGAAAAGCCACTTCGACCGGCCACAAAAACGTGAGTTTTATTTTTTTAATTTTCCAAAAATAAATTGCCATGTTTTGTTTTTTTTTAAACATGCCAATTTATTTTCAGAACTCCAATTTGCCCAATTTTAAGTTCAATAGAAACCCAGCTACTGTCAATAATTGCATTATGAATTATTCTCACAAATTACAAGAGAAGTTCTGAACAGGAAGAACAGTTTCATAATGTTGCAGTATCAACTGCAACTGTAGAAGAAAATACTAAAGCTTCTCGAGTGATTTCAATTTGAAAGAAATTAACAAAATCTCATCTCTATTTGAAGCCCTAATTTGTAACTTAAATACTAACTTCTATATTTAGACCTCATTTGGCCCAAATAAGCCATCTAGATTTATTCTAGTCATGCTGCATACAGTGGAAAATATGTAAAAACAAAACAAAACAAAAAACTAAAGAAAAACAATCATAGTTGTTCAGAGATTCCAGAATGAGTAAATCAAAACTAAAATACTCCAACATGGACTACTTTGATATTAAGAAAGACATTTGAACATCTGTTTTATCGCTGCTTTCATACCAAATGCCATCTCTCTGCACTGACGCAGTTTGCCTGCAGTGCTGTGAAAAGTATTTGCCACCTTCCAAATGTCTTCAGTTTACACTTTTGTGCTTTTTCACATCATGTGTCATTATTATCACAACAGTATCCTAAGTGAACACAAAACGCAGATTTGGAATGATGATTTCATTTTCTAAGGGGGAAAAATAGCCAACCAGAAGTGGCTCTGTGTGAAAAGTAATTAATCTCTTGGTAAATCATGAATTTACTGTGATCAGCTGAGTTGAGTTTCACTGGCCTGGTAACTGCCTGACCTTTAGCAGAAAGAAAGAACTTAAATAGAACAAGAACCTCTGAAGAAGTCACTGAGCACAACTTACTACTTCACAAAATGTAAACAAAAATGGAGTGGCATCAGATTTTAGAGATTGTAGGATTTCTCTTTTTTCTTTGGCTAAAGACCACAAAGCCTTTCTCCCACTAGAGCCAGTCACATTTGTTTTGGTTGTATTTATCCAGAAAGCCCTGTGCCATAGTCCACTTCTTGCATTTGGAGCGGTCTCTGGTCCGCTTGGCATTCACATGTGCATTCAAACCGAACTAGAGTTCACTTCAACTGAACCAACACCTAAGTTTGTAGGTGGATCAGAGTCGGAGAGCGCCTTCACACCTTCCCAGATGAACTGGATTTTCTAGGCAAACAGAGTGGAGTTGGATTAAAGCGGACTAAACGTTTGATGGGAATGCATCCTGAGTCGCCATTTTGTATCATAGTAAAATTTTCAGTCCCACCATCAAGAAATGATTCCCGCTAAACCTTGGATAATGAACCAGTTTTCTTTCAGGACAGATCCAGAATTATCTCCTCTAAACACTGAATTAAAAAAAAAATTACACATGGGAATAACTTAATCATTACATGATTTCAGCTTGTTTCTCACAAGTTGTAAGACAACACTGTGGTCAGGAGGACCACCAGCTCAGCTACTCACATCTTTTTGAAGTCGACAGTGTCGTACTCAGGCCAGTCTATGAAGCAGACCGTGCGTCCGGGCAGCACTGCGGTGGACGAGTAGAGATACTGAGGAAAGGCCAGCAGCAGAGCCAGCAGCCAGATCACACCGATCACCAACCGAGTCTGAGTGGACGACAACCTCTGTTTCAGAGGGTGGATAATGGCCATGTATCTGGAAACACACGCACACGCACACACACGGACAAAAAGATTTATGGAGCAACTTCACCAAAATGGACTTTCCGTGATAATCAACTATAAATTGCAATTTCTTCTTATTATGTCCAGCGGTTGCTAAGAGCATGATTTTCCTCCTGGGTGGCCTCTGATTTCTATTAATCTCACAGAATGAAAATTAACCGACTCAGACAATGATTTGAGACTCATTTAGAGTTAAATAGACAATTATTGCCTCTAATTTAATGGCACTTGACATTCTCAGAGTTTTATAACCAGGTTACATGGACCTGTGCGCACTGTTCTGCACTTGAAGGATACTGGAAGACTTTATCTACCAGAAACTGAACTTTTAAAGTCAAGCTGCATTGACCTTTCAAGTACCGCCGAACAACAACAACTGTGTCTGGGGTCATCGCTTTCAACAAAGTGGGATAATTGCTAATGCTTGTGGCTCAACAGAGACAGAAACTTTGTGTAACTTTTAACCAACAACCTGTTTTGAAGGAAATGAAAGTATCAAATGAAATAGGCTAAAAATGTAGAAGATGCAATAACCCTTGTTGCAGAGGTTTGAACCTTGAAACTGGTTTGGTTTTCTAAATATTTTTTAGTGCAAAATCAATCTTTTCTGATTGTTGTAACACCTTTTGTATGCACTTATTTGTGTCTTTAATAAAATAAAGTTGATAAATGACTTTTTCTTTCTTTTTGCCATGGCGTTTATCTGGTGTATTTAACTTGTATTATTTTTTCTTTTTTCTTTTACATATTCATTAATACGGTCACTATGATATGACAGTATGATATGAGAGAGAAAATCTGTGAAAAAATTATGCTCCTCTGCCTCGTTCAGAAACAACCAATCACAGCCAGGAGGAGGGTCTTAGCCCCACCCCTATGCTTTCTGCTTTGCTATAGCTTCCTGTCAGCAGAGAATGCTGAGAATGCTAAGGCTAGTTAGCATAGCCACCGATGACGGTGGGTAAACAGCAATTTGTTACATATCCCAGCTTTAAATACATGAATTGTTTGGCACTGTTCTCCTGACTGATACATTTGTAAAATTAGATCATAGAGCAAACAAAATCTCTCACTGAATTGTGTAAATGTCAGGAAGACTCAGCTAGAATGGTGAAACTTTACTTCTGGACAACCCGATGTTAGGTATGTGCCCAGTAGGACGGGATACAGAATCAAAAGATACTTTAAAAAAGTCTTGCCTTAAGTGTGTGTGCTCATGTTTGCAACCAGATTATTGAGCTTTTCTTATTTTTGTCTTGTTCTGGTGAATTTGTTTTCAGTTCAGGTGTACAGGATGAGTTCACATTACAAAAACCTGGCACTGTAACAGGGGAGTGGAGACTTTCGAAGTCATTACTACCAATGTAAGATCAACACAGGAGGCTTGAAGATGGTGTGAATGAAACATTAGAAAAGTTGCACAAAACTTGGAGGTTTAGTGGTGGTGATATCTTCTGAATATTAACTTCAATAAAAGATTATTCCCATTTTGGGATGCACGATATACCAGCATTAACATCGTTATTGGCTGGTGTTAGTCAAGTTTTAACACATCGGTAACTGTAAGTGGAAACTGGGACAAGATTAACAACTAATATTTATTTCTGTTTCGTATGTTTTTATGGTGCCAAAAGTTTAGGAAAAATCTATAAGCATATCAGTAAATATTAGTTATCAGTAATAATAATATTGGGCATTGATACTGGCTCAAAATATTGACATCGGTGCATCCCTGCTCCCGTTCCTCCAGTCTCCTTTCTTTGTCCCGCTGCTGTTGTCCAGATCTGCTAGATGTGGCTGCAGAAATGTGACCTCTGCTGTTTTAAAGCAAGATTCTCGTGATTCAGTCACAAGCACCTCATAGAGCGTGACACAGACACACCTGTCCAGAGCGATGGCTGTCATGGAGTAAATGCTGGCAAATATGGCAGCGATGGGGAAGAAGTTGTGGAAGCGGCAGTAGACCAAACCAAAGTACCACTCGTTGTGAACGGCGTAGGCGAAGTTGATCACCGTGTTGAATGCCGACATGGTGGCCTCAGCGAAAGCGAGGTTCACCTGCAGAGGAAGGACAAAATTCACTTTATTGCAACTCGTAAACCTAACATGATTTGGCATATCCTTATTTTAAATCTAAACCTAGATATGGAATCCACTTGAAGGAGAGAATCCTTTCCATTTCCATGTTGGAAATGGGATGGTTTCTAAGATTAAGCCAATGAGAAGGAGCAAACACACTTAGTCAACTTTAACGGTCACAGTCTTTCAAAATGCAGCCTGTTAGATGAGGGTTAGATTCAGAGGCAGAGACAGATCTGACTGGGAACTGAAAAACACCTTTCATCTTCGATAACAATCCAACACTTCCTTTATTAGAGTAGATCTCAGGATTTATGCTCATTGAGCCTTTCACATTTTGCCTCATTACTGACACAAACTTCCGTGTGTCTCATTGGGAATGTGAATTTGGCTCACAACGTTACAGTAGAGGAAAATCCACAACGGTTTTCAAAAGTTTTCACAAACGAAAAACCTCAAATGTGGGAACTGCATTAGTTTATTAAAACAAAAATCAACCTGGTGCCTTCAGATGTCACCTAATGAGTGAACAGGCTTCAGCTGAGTGTAATTTAATGTGAGCATGAATGCAGGCTCTCTGTAAAGGCTTCATAGGAACAAAGCTTTCTGAAGGGAAGCAGCAGACAGGTCAAAGGTTTAGACTAAAGGAGAAGAAGAGTGAAGCTCAGCTGGAGTTTGAGACATCAGTTTATTTTTGCAATTTTGCTCACTGAAAGATTTCTGCTCTTTGTTGTTTGTAGAGTTAATTTATCTGGATCATATTTTATGTTTTTTTTTTTTATTTTATTTTGCGTAATCTATCAACCAAACATGTCATCAGATAAAGCTCCCTTCAAATTAGCAGATTATTCTCTAATTTACAGAGACTGGAAGTCAATCTCAAGCCCAGTACGTTGAGATTTGCTTTTCATGACTGATTTCTTTATATGACCGCAGCTCCTACAAGAGTCCCTGTCGTAGGCACAGATTTTTGCGTCGCTGTATAAATAAGACAAATTCTTGAATTACAATAAAAAGCCTAATTTCTGAAAGTTTCCTCACTAATCAAAACTCCCCATTTTTACGCACAACTCACTAGGAAGTAGTTGGTGACAGTCCTCATGCGTCTGTGCGCCAGAATAATCCAGATGACCACCACGTTGCCGACCACAGACACCACCACGATGCCGAAATAAGCGACGGCCCACAGCGTGATCTGCCACACGGGCTGGATGAACTTGTTGAAACCGTCACTGCAGTTCGCGGAGACTTTCGTCCCGTTTTCGCCGCTGCATTCGGTGACGTTGTAGAGCGCGTCCATCTTCTGGGCATAACCCCGATCCAGACTTTTAAAAAAAAAACAAGGGCTCGAGTCTTACTGGGATCCTGGAGAGCAAAAGTAGCTCGGTGCGTCTTCGCTCATTTTACGCACCGCGCACACAGCGCAGCGCTCCACTGATGGGGGGGAAAAAAAAAAAACGATACCAAAGCGCAAAACGCAGCGGCACACCATCCAACTACTTACGCACTTCTGGTCTGCCTCATCTCCACACACACCGGCTGCTATACCCCCACCCACCAATCATGATTAGTGTTGGCTCTTTATGTGGAGAATCACATTCCAGACGAATTATTAATATATGACCGTGTGAGCAAACTTCATTTATATGGACAGCTATAATCTCTGCAGGATTAATCTGGGTCAATTTGATGATGTTGCTTTTTCAGCAAAGGAAAATAAGCAACGTACCACACAGAGAACAAGGCTGTGTGGACACCAAAGGCTTCTATGAATAAAACAAGATATGAAAGTCTATTCAGGTGTTTTAAGTATAACGATTGCATAAAAAGGTCAATGTAGAAGAAAAACGAGGGGTTAATTTTCACCAATAATGCATAATTAATGTAATTAATTAATCATTAGTGGTGCTGAGATTAATCTCAAAAGATTTATAAAAAAACATGGAAATGTGAGTTTCTAAATTAGAAATTTTCCAATAGTCAAAGATTTTTCCGTTTTGAAGCTTTTCCACAGGTGCAGAACAAAAAGTTTTCCCAGGATGAAGATCATGCTAGAACCTCCAGTCTTTACCTGAGAGGATGAGCAAATGGCTCAGTGTCTGAAATAATGATGCTGTTTAACAGTTTCTTGTGTCCCTAGTAGGTGAAACAATTTAAAGCAGGAGTGCATCGCTATATCAGCCAGCCGATAACTCAGCCCAGTTTTCCTTAATTTTCAGAGATTGACGATCTGCCGATACTTACATGTGAAACCGATGCTATTTACTTCTGTAAAGGTCTGAAAATCACCAACTGTTCACATTTGTCTGACTGACAGTCCCACCATCAGGTAATATCTGCATGTGGGTAGTTAACAGTCATCCCACTGTTTCCAACTTAGCAACTTTGTCAATATAACAAGCAACTTTTCAGACAAAAAAAAAAAAAGTTATCGGTCAAAACCAGAATGAACTGGTAAATCGGTGTAAAGGAAACTCCAGTCTGTGCAGACCAAACCAAAAGTATGTTTTGTTTTGAACTCTATATGTTCCAATCAAGATGAGCGGATGTCCATCGTGTGACCAGTGCTGGCGGGAGGCCGCAGTCCAGCTCGATGAGTCCAGCTCTTTAAGCCCATCATCAGCCAATCAGGCCGAACAGCATGTCATCTGGGCAGAGCCGCAAAAACAGATGCGTGGAGCAGCACTTGAATGAGGAGGTTTAGATCCTCAGCCCCTCCGCAGCTCGCTGTCTGTCTGTCTGTCGCATCTCATCAGAGCCATTTGACTCCACAGCAAGAAAACAGGAATTCAATCTCATTCCTCACCTGCTCCCCTCGCAGCTGCCGAGCCCGGCGCCGCGGCGCAGGCAGCGCAGGGTCGTGTTTGAACAAGAGGAGGAGAAATGATGTGGGACAAGATAAAGAGGCTCAATTCACCTGAGAGTGACTGAGAGACTCCTTAATTCCTCTGTTTATCCGTCAGAGCACCTGCTGTCAGAAATAAAGTCAAATTAAAAAGACAAAAGTGTGAAGTCAGTAATGGGGACGTGTTGACGCGACGGGGGGTAAGATCTGTGTTCTTCAGAGAATACGAAAACACACATCAGATGGTGGATGAAGAGCTGAGCAAAATAAATGTTGAGTAAGAAATAGGCTCAGAGTTTATTTGTAAAAATGTTTAATTCATGTATAAAAAAAAAGAAAGAAAAAGAAATAAAGTAACTGTCAACATTATCTATGAAAAAGTTTCATTTTGTCTCACAGGGAAACAGTATAAGAATTTAAGATAAAATTCAAGGTCATAGTTAAATTTACTTGAGTTACTTGAGGAGCTGCGTCCCGAAGGCGGAGCTAGGTCCACCCAGGTGTTCTGCACAGCTGAATGGTTGTCATGGAGACTAATAAATTTCTCAAACCTGCATGAAGGAATCAAAGCAACCCTTCAGGTATGTTGATGATGAGGGGAATAACATTATAGCATGATGTGAAGCTCAAAAATAATTTATTTTACGTAACACCGCCTCTTAAAGATGGATGTGTGAGAAGCTCAGGACGGACATTCAAAGCTCCAGCCTACAGCGGCTCTCCTCCTTCACTAACGCAAAGGTTATGTGTCCTTTGGGCTTGAAGCCAGTCCTTGTGGCCAGAAGTCCAAGGTCAGCTGTCCTGGCTTTACAACGGACTTTTTAGCCTGAAGGATCTAAACAACACAACTCAAACACTAAAATGAAGGAATGAAAGACAGAAAGAGAGAAAGAAAGAAAGAGGGGAAGAAAGAGAGAAAAAGGGCAAATCAGATCCAAACAGAATGTAAAACGTAATTTTAAGAGTCACAGCAGCAGCGCTGCTCCACCTCTTGGTGTTTCGGTTCAGACTGAGATAAATCATGGATGTCAGTCCAGACACTTCTGACCCACACAGGACAGGCCAATAGTAGATTTTCCTTGAGCTACAATGCTGCATCACTATTTAAAATATTTATAGTAGAATATCTAATAGTAGATGATGAATAAAAGTTTTTAAAAAAACCCACTGCCTTTAGATAGAATTCATTGGAACAGCATCTCAATGTGTCTTTCTTTGCGGCTCAGATCAGGGAGGAGAAAAACAAGTAAAATCAGCGGCTTTCGCCCTGAGGTGTCGCCGCCTCACATCACAGAGGAAAAGCTGTGTGAGCGAAGCCAAACTGACACAGTCACATCGGATTATTCCACACAGGACTCTACAAACGGAGCGTCATGCCTTCCTTGTCTGATATGCAGATCAGCAGACTCATTAAGCTCAGCAGCCGAAATCAGTGCAAGGGTTTGCTTGGTGTGTTATAGATCATAGGACACATTAAAACATCTAATTTAGTTATAGTTTAGTTATTCCATATATCTCGTGGGAGGTGACTCTTTTCTGGATATTGTCTACTGTTTGCTGGAGAGCAGTTAAAGCATTTGAATGGGATAGCAACATAATGATAATAATAATATTTCTTGAGTTTTATTTTTGCTTTGGTTGTATTATTTTCCATCCTGACTCTGTTCCTCCTCAGAATCACATTTTAAAAGGCTTTAATTTGAGTATTTAGATGCATACACGTTTCACACTTTTGTTTAGGGAATTATATGAAATGTAGGAGATGTTATGTGAAACTGAACAAACTTTTTTTTTTCTCTAGAAACTTTCCTTTTGAGATCATCCAGTGCAGTATTGTTATTTATACATGCAAATCGTAAAAAAGTGAAGATATTTTTCCTGTCAAATATTTGTATTGAGAGTGTGTTTTTCAGTTTTCCACGTATTTAAGACAAATACGTGGCAATTTTTCTTTTATTATTATTTCTGTGCACAAAGTTAAAAAGATAAGAAACATGGACGACATAAAGTCACAGTATGACTTACACAAAATCATGTTTTTACACGTTTGTTAAAATAATAATTATGTTGTGACCAGTGGTGGGAAGTAACAAAGTACAAGTACTGTGTTACTGTACTTAAGTACAGTTTTCGTGTATCTGTACTTTACTTAAGCAGATTTAATAATGATACTTTTGACTTTTACTCCACTACATTTTACAGTAAGTATCTGTACTTTCTACATCACTACATTTCTACAAAACCGTCGCGTTACTCGTTACATCCAAGTCACATTGCGCTTTATTTTTTTCGTTAAAATGTGAGGTTCAGGGACTTAACGTGGCGCAGTAAAATCCAAGCAGTAACGTGACTTACTAATTACGTGTCTGTTGTTACCCATCGCCTCCTCCTGTCACTCGCACGGGGAGCTCCAAGACATGCGCAGTGGTTTTCTCTGAGCGGGAGAAGATGTCTGTCTAATTGCCAGTAATAGAAATCCGCTACACAAATATAAGATATGGCGACATGTAAATTCAGCAGCGCTTCGTCCAACTTTTAGCGTCACTTGGAAACGAAGCTCAAAGAAA
>CAEGAE010017436.1:0-21020 GCA_903067095.1 Girardinus metallicus
GGAACATCTTTAGTCAATAACTGATTTTTTTATGAAACCATATTCATTGAAAAGGAAAAATAAATCATCTTACAATAAGATAGAGAATTTCTCACTGGCCTGGAAAAGGACTGTTCATAGCTGATGCATGCAAGCTGTCAGGAGGAAGGTGGAAGTTTGTAGTGTGCAGGTGTACAAACCAGAGTTCACCCTATCACTGCTGTGACTGCAGCCAGAGTTGCATCTCTAAAAAACTGACTTGAGCTTGGAGAAAGGGTGAAGATTTATATAAAAATATTACTTAATAGTAAATATTTTTATTTGTTGTCTTTTTGTAGAACTCAGCTTTTACTTTGAAATAAAATTTTTATTTTATTTTTTAATAGGGTTAAGGGTTAGGGTTTGTCACAAAAACCAAATTCTGTTGAAAAGGATTGATATGTAAAAGCAATAAAAAAGTGAAACATCTAAGGGGTGAGTACTTCTTATAGGCACAGCACATGTTAGGTTTATTTTCTCTAAATTGCCTTGTGAGTTAAAAGGATCCAAAATTAGTTGAACTTAGTGACCTAAATATGTTGTAATTGTCCTACTAACTAAGAAATTGCTGTTTGTGATATGCCAAAACTCATAATTACTTCAGAAATGTACATCTTTTGTTATATTTTTCACCCATGGAGGTCGCCATTTTTTCACCTAATGGGTTGATATGTTTTGCTCTGTTCTGTACTGGAATCTACAGAGGAACACAGGAAGGCTAACTTTACCAGAGTTATTGTTTATCATATTGCATTTCACTGGTGTAATTTTAGATAATGTCACACTATTGGCTGTAATAAAAAAAAAAAAAAAACACAGTGAGGTGAGTCTGGATCGCTTCCCACATGAACAAAAAAAAAAAAGAGTAGTGGGAGAAACCTGAACACAACTTCTGGACTACCTACATTTGTTCTTTCAACATTTCTCTCCCAAAGGCTTTGAGTCATTTGTACAAGCAAAACTGACAAAGGCTCTAACAGGTGATTGTTATCTTTACAAGCTAAAAACAAATGCTGTGCTGACAGTTTTTACCCACAAAGCGCCTAAATCTTTCTGCTGCCAACTAGAGAGTGAAAAAAGCTTGGAGAAACATCAGAGACAGGCAGAGCTGGAAGTCCTTTTAAATGCTAAAGGAGTTTGCCACTGCTGCCGGTACTGAATGTGAAATCACCGATCGAACCCTGCACTGCAGACCGGACCCTGAACCAGGCTGGAGATGCAACTCTGGCTGCAGTCACAGCAGTGAGTCTGTATGGATAGGACGAAACATCACAGACTGGCAGTGCTGGAAGCTCCTTAAAATGCTAACAGAGCTCTGTGTATCAACTGCACTATTGCTGCCCTGCTTACATCCGGACCAAGATCGGACCCTAAACAGCTGTTATCGGACCAGACACAGAGCTGTAGAAGTACTTACTGGATTGCATTGTCTGAACGGAGGTACATGTCATTCAATGTTTCATTTACAAAGCTGAAGGTGGTAGCAGCAAAACACAAGGCCTTGCAAACAGCCTTGCTCTTCCTCCATTTGATCCTCCTCATCTTCATTACCATCGATTTCAATGTGCTCTGGTTCAATTTGAAAAGGCTTAAAGATGATACTCATTGCTGTTTTGGCTGGATGGAGTTAGAGCAGTCAGACCTATAGATATTATTTACCCAGAATGCATTGCAGCATGACAATATTTCATTAAAATGTATAAAAACTAAACAACGTAGACTATTGTTTTAACATCAAACCAAGTCATTCTTAAATAAAGTCTATTGTTGCTCACAGATCCCTTTAGAGAAACTCCTATTAGGTTATAATTGTGAAGTACTTTTGTTTTTGCTTTTCTTCTGGTTTTTTTTTTTGTTTTGTTTTGTTTATATTTCCTCTAATTCATGTAAAGTACTTTGAATTACCTTGTTGCTGAAAATGTGCTATATAAGCAAAATTACCTTACTTTATCTTACTTGATTTCCCCCCTTCCCTGTAAGAGGCACTAGACGCTGCAGTTTGTCCTTTACCAGTTTCCTACCTGTCGTTTTGTTTGTCTGTGGTCTGCCTCATGTGGCCACTCTGCTCGGTCTAAAGCTGACTTCCTGTCCATCGCCCACCATTGATGATTTGGGCTGGATTTCTGATGTTCAGCTCTGACTCACTTTTGATAGTGCCCTTGGTGGTTCATCTCAACTTCAGGACGGATCATTATTTGATGCACACTGCTGTGTCGCTGCTTGAAATTGTGGCTCGGACGGAAACATATTTTTAATTGTAGTGATTTAATTTTCCTTTATGTAAATTGAAAGGTACGGTTTCTCTAATTTCTTTTATAATTGACAGGAAACGGCCAGTTGTCGGTGTTGGTGGTGGACTTTCCGGGTGGTGGTCCTTTTTCTGGTTTGGTGAGTGATTTTCTTTAATTTTATTATTTTGCTGTCTTGTTTGCTGTGTTTTTCCTTTTTCTTTAGGTCTCTACACTGTCCAGCACTTCATTCAATCCCAGAGCTGAGCCTGTAAACTGTCTATCTTTAATGTGTGAGTGATGGTCATAAATAAGTATTTTAATATTGATTAAAACATGACTTTATATCGTAAAAAAAAAAAATTATTAAATTGGATGAAATTGTATCAAGTCTCGTCTGTAGCGGGTTTGTGTGCCTTTAGGTAACTTTATAGAGTGGTTATTTCAATAATTTCTATCTATACTAAACTAGTGATTTTAAAGTCTAATTGCCAATTTTTCATCACACTGGTCCCACCACATCTATATTATCACAGGTTTAGAAATAGATTCAGTGTGCAAATGTTTTTCAATTAATTTTCAGCTCAGTTTTTTATGTAGTTGCAACTCACAATAAATGTCGTCTCGGCGCACTTTACAAAATATCATTTCAGTTCAATCATGCTTATATTCCAATTGATCCTAGCTATCAAACAGTGCAGTAAGTTCAAACAATTCAAAGTAGATTCAAAAGGAAAACCAGCAGATTACATCCAGCCATTGACTTGCAGCATTCCGTTCTGGATTACAACGTAGTGACAGCAGAAAATCACTTGCACTGTGTCGTTGACACAGTGCAAGTGCAATCAATCCCTCATCAAGAGCATGCATGTAGTGACAGCTGAGAGGAAAACCTTCCCTACAACAGGAAGAAAAGTCCAGCAGAACCAGAACCTGGTTCAGTACAAGCGGCCATCTGCTACGACTGACTGTACGTTTGAGAAGACACAGCAGAATCCACAAGAAGAAACAGAAGTACTGTTTCTTCTTGTGTTTCTTCACAGCCAATCAGAACACCAGGCCAGAAGTGGCTTCTATAAATAGAAAAAAAAAAACAATCAAAAAATTAGATTAAAAATACAATTAATGGTATTGGAAATAAACTTACAGAAACAAATGCTTGTGCTCACCAATCTGGAAAAGTTCAGAAAGGTATTTTGGAACAATTTACATGTTCCAAAATATGTAATATCTATTGTTGTGCAGGGGAGAAGGGTTACTCAGAAGTATGAAAACATTAAAGACAACTTCCAATCTTCCAAGAACCAAATGTCCAAGAGAATTAAATACAAGCTCAGAGACGGTGTGACCATCTTTAAGTTTGATAGCGATATAACCCAGACTAAACCTCAGTCTGGATCCACACTTGATGAGGTCTTTTTCAGACAAATGTTTCCTGTTAGATTGTCAAAGAATACTTTTTAATCTACAGATTTCTAAATTATATGGCAATCTCCACCAAGTTTAATAGAAAATTTACCAGAAAACAATTTTGATGGCAATACCTAAAGCATCAATATGTTTGGGTGAACGAGGCTTAAAATTACGAAGAGCTAATCTCAGTCTTACCTTCAAATGTTATAAATGGTCTTCATTTTAAGATCAGAATGCTCCAACATTTTGATCTTAAAATGAGAATGTTAAGATCAGAATGGTGATCTTAACATTCTGATCTTTCAGAATACTTTCACTTCAGAGTTGTATTCCTGCCTTTAGAAATGAAACATTTAATACAAGATTTCCCTGACGGCATTACTGTAAAGCTGAGAATCCTCTATGTTTCTCACTCTGTTTTACCAAAAGCTAGACGGACTACATCAAAATGCATGAACGATATGTATCACTGCAATGAGCACAAACAGGAATATCTGTTCAAAGGAAGCCCGTTTCAGCTGACTGTGGCAGGGATCTATCTATTATCCCTGTGTGCTCAGGATAGGTGGGAGACGAGAGCTTTGCTTTATGGTTACATACATACTGATACATTTAACAGTGTCTGAATTATTTACACAACATTAAAACCAACTGACTCTCATTCAACAGTGAATTTCCCTAGAAGGACTTGAATGATTTCCCTTCTTCATCTAAAGCAATAAATTTCCTCTGTTTTTTGTTCTGGCCCTCCGTGGGTTTTTTGTGTTCTTGAATCTTTGTTAAACATTTCCATCACCTACTCCACAATTATTCTCTAAAAACCCTAAAATTTATGAAGTCTTGATTACTTAGAATAAACCAAAAACAAGCATCATAATTCCAATAAAACCAACATACTTAAAAATATGTAATAAGTCAAATGTGAGATAGATATGATCAATAATGTCAAATCCAAAGTTGCGTATGAAAAACTTACAGTCAACTAAAAGAAAATCTGAAGTAATTTGTTGAAACTAGAACTTTGCATCTTTAATCAAAGTTGCCTGTTAATAAGTCTTTGAACAAAAGCACTCAACTCCTGCACTTGTCACTTGGGTAAAGCCTCCAAGTGGAATAGGACAGGTAGGCTTTCACGGGAAGGGATTTTCACTTCAGAACTGCCTAATTATATTAAGTTAATTTCACTGAAAAAACTAAGCAAAATTAGTTTGTATTGAACTAAATTAAGTGGATTTCACTCCAGTTTTATTTTACGTTTAAATAAACAACTGCTATAAAGTTAAGAAAGTAAATACATTAACTATATTTTATTTGAAATATTAATTAA
Organism: Girardinus metallicus; assembly: GCA_903067095.1. Taxonomy (NCBI): domain Eukaryota; kingdom Metazoa; phylum Chordata; class Actinopteri; order Cyprinodontiformes; family Poeciliidae; genus Girardinus; species Girardinus metallicus. The sequence goes on from CAEGAE010017436.1 coordinate 4,987, forward strand.
AATCTTTTTGACCAAGAGGGAGAACCCCTCATTTGGATGAATCTGTGTGGCCAGCTTTGAGCCGAAACCCACATTCAACTTCAACACCTGCTGTACCAAAGGACAATAAACAAGCAGAAACTGTTTCACAGGACAAACGACCAGCCTGAGCCGTAACAGTCCTGCCCTGATCTCCTAGTCCGTCATCCCTGAACACCTCTGAAGAATCATCTTATCCTGGACCTGAGTTTCTCAAATTCACAGACAAGATGAATCAACATATTCTCTTTGGCACTTTCCCTTTTAAAGAGGAGGTTTAGAGGGTGGTTCACTCCCTCTAAACCTCCTCCCCCTCCTATTGTGCAGATAGCAGATTTCTCCTCATCAAAGCCTCTGACAGGTGTTGACTCCCTGGAACAACCTCCACTTTGCGTCTCTGCAGTCTGAGATCTAGTTTCAGACAGTAGCCTTACTCCCATCTTCCTCCAGAAAGCATCTGGCCCACTGGCACTACAAAACAGGACAGTACCTCTCCAAATCACTGAAAGAAAATTTACAAACAACAGAAATACAGTGGTCTTAAATCTTACTTCAAATGTATCCCCTGTCTGAAGCAACCTCAGACTCATGAACTGTCTGCCACCAAGTCACTTAGCGCCTTCTGATAATGACTTTTTAGATGAGAAAACACAAATGAGGAGGTGGTGTAGCATCTTTTTATAGAAAATATAGATGAGATGGTAGATAACTTCCATTCTATAATTTCAAGTATTGATTTCATTGCTTCCATTATAGTGAAGGTTGTGTCTGAAAGGATCAAGTCTCCCTGGAAAAACAGTTAGTTCTGCTAGTCTTGCCGTAGGGCTGAACGTAAATGGTGTAAAACTTAACTTTATTTTTATTATGAGATCTACAAAGAAAGACTGTGAAGCTATCACGTCACACTAAAACATGCAAGGAAGTGCTCTTTGAGGAAACCATGACTAAAAACATTGACAATGCCCGAGCTTTATTTGCGACAGGTGACAGGATTACAAACCCTGCTGTGACGGTACCAACAGAGCTGAACTCTAGCCAGGCCTGCAATGAATATTCCAACTTCCTGACATTGTAATTAAAAAAATGAGACATTACACTCAGTATCAATAATAGGACCAAAGGTAAATGCAGAAACAATGATTTTTTTTTCTGCATTTGTTGACTATGAAAGCTTAGAAGATATTATATATAAATTAAGCTCTTCCTCCTGCTGTGTAGATATCCTCTACAGAACTTTTTTAAATAAAATTTTGCCTGTCATTGCACTGGATCTGACTCAAATAGTAACTCATCCTTCCCATCAGGTGTTTCCCCTGCAGGCTTTAAAAACAGCAGTTATCAAATCACTGATAAAAAAAAAGAGCAATCCGGACAAATCACTACTGCAGAATTACAGGCCGACCTCCAACCTCCCATTCATCAGCAAAATTATTGAAAAAGCTTTTTCAACAGTTAAACAGCTTCCTAGACATAACTGACCACTTTGATGTCTTTCAGTCTGGTTTCGTTTCTCACCACAGTACTAAGACTGCCCTTAGTACTGTGGTGAGTACTAAGTTCAATGATATCCATATTAATACAGCCTGTGGAAGAAACACTGCGCTGGTTCTGTTGGACCTCAGTGTTGATCATGACTTATTACATGAGAGTTGGGTCAGACCCTCCAGTCCAGTACTCAACCGGTTCAAATCTTACATAAAGAACAGAGATTTCTTTGTTTCAATAGGGAACTTCTCACCAAAGTGGACAGAAGTCACATGCTAGGTTTACTCCTAGGACCTCTCTTATATAATATCTACACTATTTTGCCAAAAGTATTTGCTCACCCATCCAAATGATCAGAATCAGGTGTTCCAATCACTTCCATGGCTACAGGTGTATAAAATTAAGCACCTAGACATGCTGACTGTTTCTACAAATATTTGTGAAAGAATGGGTCGCTCTCAGCAGCCCATTGAATCCCAGCTTGGAACTGTGAGTGCACATGACTGTGCACCATGACTGTGCACCAGACCACAAAGCAAGGTCCATGAAGACATGGTTGGAGAGTCTGGTATGGATGAACTTGACTGGCCTGCACAGAAATCTGACCTCAACCCACTAGAACACCTTTGGGATGAATTTGAGCAGAGACTGAGAGCCAACATCAGTACGTGACCTCATAAATGTGCTTCTGGGAGAATGGTCAAAAATCCCCATAATCACTCCTAAACCTTGTGGACAGCTTTTCTAGAAGATTTGAAGCTGTTCTAGCGGTCATATTGAACCCTATGTATTAGGAATGGGGTGGTACTCAAGCTCATATATGAGTCAATGCAAGTGAGTCAATACTTTTGGCAATATAATGTACATGCACACAGGAAAACAGAGCAGCAGAGTATTCTAAAGCCAGGAAGAAGTGGCTGAGTGGAGCTTAAGGCTGTACAGCGTCAGTAAATAATGTGGGCTGTTTTAGTCAGTTCATGGTTTAAAGATGTTCAGAGAGAATCAGCAAGAAGTGCAAAATATAGACAACCAGTGATGCCCATGAAACTGAATATGAATAAAACTGTGGAATTCTATTGTGACACCTCCTCCGCTACACACACGCACACACACAGCTGTATTCCTCATGAGTCTGAGTACATATCTATTGCACATGTTCAGCTTTCTTTATCGACTCTCCTCATTGATCTGTACTGTTCCAATATTTGCCAGCGCTGCGTGATGTAGTGTGACAGTATAAACAGCTTTGTTTTGTTTTTTTCTGGTAAACCTTATTAGTGGCATCACTTCCACTTTGCTCATTTTCAGTGCTACGTGAAACTTGATATTCTGCAGAAAGGGCCGTTAAGTCTGTTTAAAGGCTGTTCAGTGGTACATCTTTAGCTCATAGAAAATGCACACACACATGCACACACCCACACATAAACACTTTCCAGCCACACAAGTATGTACACCTAACTAGCCAATCAAAAGGCAGTGTGTTTAGAAATCTAGATGTGGAGAAGAAGACTTGCTAAAGTCCATCAGAAGAAGAAAGAGAAAGGATTTTAATAACTTTGGACATGGCAGTCTGGCTGCCCTGAGTAACTCAAAAAATGCTGATCTCCTGGAAGTCAAAATGATCTAATATTGTGATCACATTCAGTGAACAGTTTTTAGACAAAATGCCATGTTGGTGACAAAGGTCTGAGGGGATTCAGAAACTGGTTTGAGGTGATTAAAAGCAAAAAACCACTCCTAACAACCAATGTATTTGGAATACAATCTGAAAACACTACATGTTGAGGCTTGAAGGTGATGGGCTACAGCAGCAGGAGACCATGCTGCTTACCACACCAGGCAGATCAGAAACTAAGGCCAAAGTCATACAGTTCACACAGACCCTTTGAAACATACTGGAATCACTTTGCCTGTTCTCATGAATCTGAATTCAGCCAGAGTTTGGCATAAACAAACCCACCCTGCATTGTTTCAATAGTTTATACTGCTGGTGGAGCAATAATGTGGGGAATCATTTCTTGGCACACTATGAACATGTTTAAACAACACAACCAACCCATTTGTTGTTGCTGAGCTGGTCCGACCCGTTATACCCACAGTTTGGTTAGTTGTGTGTTCGCTACTTCCAGCAGGATAATGCACTGTGTCTCAAATAGTCTCAAAAGGATTTCCTGGGGATCCTTCAAGTATAGTGCAACCTGGATAGACTCACAAAGAAACAGCTGTGATTACAAAGTTTTATTTGGCACAAATAAATTAAAGATTTGGCGCTCAGACCCCAGCAGAAGTTGTGGGTGCTGTGAATAGCAATAACCCTGCATGAGCAGATTAGGATGAGGTTTAGAGACGTCTTCCTCCCGACTCTGTTATGGAGGGAGGGAATTATAAAGGAAGGTTTGCTCGATGATTGGCTATGATGAGGCGAGGTCCGAAGCTGATAGGCTGCATGATGCAGATTGGATAATGCAGGTGAGGCTGAAGATAGTCTTCTAGTTTGAATTTACGCCTAAACTTCATGTAAACATTATGTAGTGTATAACTGAGGAGTGAAATGAGAATGATATACAGTATGTCCTCCAAAGAAAAATCTGAACATGTAGTGTTTATTAATTGAGTCAGTACTTTCCAGTACCACCAAGTCTTTTGGGGTATGTCTGCCATCTGAAGACTGAGATGTTCACCCATTCTTCTTACAAAACTGTTCAAACTCAGACTGGATGAAGAAGATTTGAAAAAAAAACCCAACAACATTCATTTCTTCTCAGAAATTCAGAATTAGAGTTATCTATGTACTGTAACTGGAACATTGTAAAACATGATCCTGCTTTGTTGTAAACTATTCCACTGTATGTTCAGGGTGAGTATCATGCTGCTTCCAGTTTCTGGCCTTTTGTAGGACTGTCCTCATTTAGCTCCCTCCTTCTTCCCATCCACTCTGAGCCTGCTGAAGAAAAGCATCCCCACAGCATAATGCAGCCACCACTATGTTTCATTTTAGGGATGGCATAGCGCTACAGGGTAATGTGTAGCGCTATGCCTCACATTGCACATTGCAGAGTAGAAGTCGACTAGACCCTTGGACCTTCAAGCCAAAGTTTGCAGATGTTGATTTGTCAAAATTATTTTTAAAATTGGTTTGTAAGAAAAAAAGTTAAATACATTTTAATTTGTATCTGTAATATCAGAAACTCTAGCCAAGTTCATGAAGACTTTTAGCCGGGCACAGTAGACACAGTGCTCACTTCTGCATTTCAACAGTTTCTGTTAAATAAATACCAGAGAAGACTGTCAACTTCTGATCCTGAGTTTAATAAGTTCTTTTCTTTTCTTTTTCTATTTTTTTAAACATGAGACAGGCACAGGGAAGTAAGAGGTGAGAGGCGTGATATAAAGGTCTTTGAGAGTTATTATAAGACTGTTGCCTTAGAAACAGCACGCCAACAAAAGTTAATTTTCAGAGTTGTTGACTATAACTTTCATCTGTGACATTTCTTTCTTAATTGACACACAGTGTTATTTTCTTACATGTAATGACACACAGAGGTTGAAAATAACATGCTTCTACTGAAAAGAAACAAGTTTATAAAGTTTAAGAAAATCTTATTTGTGGTGTTCAGTTAAGCACCAGAGGAGAAAAACAAACTGAGATAGAAAAATGCCACAAAAAAAATAGAAAAACAGTGTCCGTAAAAATGGATTTTTAGTTTGTTCCAAAATGTTGCTTCATGTCCGTCTGAAAAAGTTTTTTCCAGGAGTTCACTGTGAGAAGTTCTGCAAATCTACTCTCTCTCAACGTATTACTTTCAAGATAATATACTTTGTTTTCAATATTTGAAAATAAAGGCTGGTTTGCCTGTTGAGCACTTTTCTCTGTGCTGTAGATGGATTTTCTATGTAACATTGTTCTTTGTCTGTCTTCTAGATAGAAGACAGGCAATACTAGAAAACGACTTTTGCGACACTTCCAGAAATATTTTAAGTTCTTGGCAGATTATTTTACGGTCATAAACAGACAAAATCTATTGACCGTTGGTATTAATTAGTGTAGCCTTCATGGGTAACACATTCTCACTCCCTACTCATCATACCGTACATGGACGCTTGGTCAGGTTCCCTCTGACTCACATGTTGACCCATTGGGTTCCCCCTTCTAGTCAGTAATCAACGTGCAGGTGCTCTCATTGAATGTTATTGCTCTCCCTAGATGTATGTAAACTGATGACCTAGGAACAAAGAGCATGAGTCTATTCTAATTTTTTTAACAGCATTTAAAAAGTGCTAAAATCCATGCACAGTCAATGTATCTGTATGTTTTTAACAATGTTGTTAATTCTACTTCAGCTTTAAAATATGAATATATGCCGTGATTTTACCTTCATTTCTGCTCATGTTTTTAACAACAGACACATGGATATTTTAATATCACAGAATTACATCAGCCTCGCTGATGTCATCGTAACATCATGATTGTAAATAACACATTGTTCCTAGTTTTGCATAATACAACATAAAAACAAATAAGGTAGGTGAAGGCTGTAAGGTTACACATGCTTGGACAATAGGTCTTTGCAATCCATTCATAAATAGAAGAAAAAGCTTCATAAAAATGTTAAAAAGAATAAGGATGTACTTTCTGTCATGATTACATGCTAAACGGTTTTGTACAAGTTTTCAATATGTTTAATAATAATGAAAACAATAAGGAGGGATACCACATGGCAAAACATCCAAGAAGAAGCTGACATCAACGCACACAACAGCTGCACCCCCTTAACTGAGCAGTGTGTCCCAATTTTCAACATTCGACCTTCGACCCGTCTCACCTAGCATCCATATATGACAAGTAGGGAGAGAGAATGTGTTTGTATACGCTATTCTTGACAAAACACTTTCAAGAATAATGTGAAATTGGTCACTCCCCAAACTAAACTGGGGTTTTGAGTAACTTTGAGTGTCACAGAATATCCGTCTCTACTGATTCATGGAGACGGGAAATAATGCCCGTTTGTGAACAAAAGCGAATGTGCTAAACCCTGGCTCGTTGAGGCGAAACAAAAGACAGGGAGACACAGACTTCAACAATAATTACGCTCTTTATTGAGCACAAACATGAAATAAAACAAGAAAACTAAAGCAAATAAGCAGGTGGTCTGAACAGGGGAATCCTGCAATAGAAAGAAGGTAAAATTGGGGTGGGATCCTGTATGCCACTACTTCTGGTGGGCCTTGGGACAAAAAACAATTGTATAATGGACGGATCCCTCCATGTAAAGTGGAGTGGATATGACAAAAAGAATTCCTTTATTTATGTTCTTTCTGAATGGCACAAAACATAAAGCATGTAAAATAACATGAGTGCATGTCTCTGTGAGGATTTGAGTTTTCTGTGTGTTTATTTATAGGTTTTGTTTCTGTGAGTCTCTGTGATGTCCTGTCTCTTTCCCCTTTATTGTGTCCCAGGTGTGTCTCGTTCCCTTGGTTGCCCTCTGTGTATTTAAGCCCACCTGTTGTCTCTGTCTGTGATCGGATCCTTGTGTAAGGTCGTCTCATGTCTAGTGTCTCGTGTTTAATGTTATTTATGTTCATCACAGTGGAAGTGTTAAGTCCTGTGTCGGCTACAGCTCGGATGTTCTGTCTTTTTTCAGATCAGTTGCTACCAGTGTTAGCTTTAGCTTTCCACTCACTGTGCTGCCTGCTTTCGGGACATAAGCGTTAGAGCTGCATATTCATCATTAAAACCACATTTCATCTCCTACTTGGGTCTACTGTGTTCGTCCTCACCACCAACTTCATCCCTAATTTATGACAGTCTCTAATCATGATTTTCATACATCTGAAAAAAATTTTTTAACTTAAATGTGATTAGTGCGGAGACTGCAGCAGCAGGAAGAAGTCACAGCAGCAGCTCCTTTTCCTTGGAACAGACAGTGGAACATTTTGTGATTCAGTTTACTTTTGAGATAAAACATCACATAAGCAGTAAATCATCTGTTTCTATGTTGCCTTGGAGAAATCAGTGCATCAAATAGGGCTTGGACGGTTTTCTTCTCCTTAAACTGAACTGGAGACTTTTTATTAATATTGCTAAACATTTTTTTCTCACTCCAGAAGCAGAAAAAAAGTGCTTTTATTTTGATATTTTCAGCCATAACATAAGTCCCTGCAACAACACAGCTAGCTTAACAGTGAGAAAAAAGTCACAGCTAAGTTCCATTATTTTGTTCATTTGTAGCGTTCAGTTAGAAAGAAATTAATGTGGTCATTCATAGGAAGCTAAAATAGAGCGGAGCCATCAACATCCCACAATAACCCACCAACATCACTGGGTAATAATCAATCCCATCCATTGGAGCAGTTCGTAGCATTGTTGCCTTGCAGCAAGAAAGTCCTGGGTTCAAATCTCGACCTGGAGTCTTTCTGTGTCTACCACACATGCAAATATGCGTTTCCAGCAAAGAAAGGCAGTTAAAGGAAAACAGAATACAGATGCACAACCCCACTGGTGAAAACCAAAATGAAGTTATTGTTAAACTTAAGTAGTGCTTGAGCAAACAGGAGATGAACCAAAGCAAATGTAGAGATTGAGAAGGTCCAAACAAAACCATAAAACGATCACTGACATATTTGATGGAAAAGACTCTAGAGTACAGTTATGAACACAGCCTGATTGGGAAGTGAATGTTTACTTAGAATACAAAGAATCAGACTGCATACTGAGGGAGAGAGAAATTGGGTCCGGGTTTGCAGAGGAAGAATAACAAATGGCAACTGGAGAAAAACTGAAGCTGACTTGGATTTTGAGAAGGGTGGAGATATAAGTTCCCTTGCTGTTAGGTCCTAGGTGGGGATTCTTGGGTGAGGTGTGTCTTCAGGATTAATGCTCAGGTACTTAAGGATGTGAAGAGCAGTTCTTCCATGCTTTTATTTAGGTTCTGGCAGTAATTGGTGAATTGTTGGAGGGTGTACAGGCAGAAGAGTGCCAGAGTGGATAGTCCGGTGGATGGGCCGAAGGAGCAGTGAGGGGTGGAGACGATGCAGGAAGATGGTCGTGGCGGAGGACTCCTGATAGGACTGGGCTTTCAACTAGGTCACTTTACTGTTATAAAAATGACAAAATGTAGGATAAAAACTATGCTGGAAGCCAAAATATGCCTTAATCCTGAGGAAGATCAATTGACTGAAGGTTGGGTGGAGGGAGAGAGGGAGAGAGGGAGGAAGAAAAAACGGGAGGGATGGATGGTAGCCTGTGTTCTATATTTGAAAGTAATCATCACCAAATCTCGTGCTTTTTCCTTCTAAGTAACACATGAAGTGCAAATGTAGATCTCTAGGAAAAGAGTACAAAGAAATGATGCTTTAGTTTTACATGAGAACAGCTGCTAAACAAAGAGAGGCTTTTCCTGTGGTGCCTCCTGGTTCCACATGACCCTTCAGTTCAGCCTCAGACCGAGGACTGGTTGTCAGGTAGTCATTGCTCTCATCACACAGCTCTTTGTATGTAGAGCAAAAGGTTCAGCTTTGGTCACAATTAACTCTTTACCACTTGTTTGCTGTGTCCCTGATTTGTCTTTTGGCAACTGCTAACAATACTTTCAACAGTATGAGTGATTGCTGCAAGTCAGTGGCTCAAAGTAATCTTCTGTGTTTCCTTAGACTAAAAACTTTTTAAACTAATTTCAATAATGAACTCAATTTAATGCATTGTTTTTTAACTAGGAACAATTGGAATGTATGTATTACGGAACTTAAATAACTTTTTTTGTAAAGTGTCTCAAAATGACTTGTTTTAAATTGGTGCTCTACAAAAACAAATGTACTTGAACTGTTTCCAACAACTGTTTTCTTCACAACTCTGTTCCAGTAAAGCTAATAGTTGTCCTGTCAAAAAGACTTCACCACCTGAGCTGTGGGCATCTGCAGCTCCTCGAGAGCTACACAGGCCCCAGGTCAGTTTGAAGTTATTTCATGGTCTACTTGTTCAGCTGATGGACTGGACAATACTCTGAGATGTTCTGTGTGAGACATTCAAAGTTTGGGATATTATTTTATACCCAAGCCTAACGCTGCACTTAAAAGTTTTTGTCTTGTTCTGTTTGTTCAATTACAGAATCTAGCAAACCACAGAGGCCATCTGGATTCATACCGAGATTGAATTAAATACATTTGAACTCGACTTACTAATTAGGTGATTTCTGAAGGAAGTTAGTTTTAATTAGAGGTATGTCACAAAAGGAGACTGAATAGAGGTGCAGGTGTAGAGAATCATCCGTTCTCCATTCTGAGTTCTTGATGCATGAGGTTAAAGAAGAGTCAGTGAGTTTAATTCATGAAGTCCATTATGATCTGCTACCTTTACGAGCTAACAGACAAAATGGCACCCCAGAAGAGTTTGTGGTCTCCTTTGTTAGCCTAAGCTACCCACAAAGAGGGTGTTCCCCAGTGTGTCCTTTCCTCTACCCATAGCTCTCATTTGCATTTCCTAACATGTCCTTTCCTCTAGCTTTAGCTTAGCAACTAGTTAAAAGAGATAGAAGGAAAACACAGAATTTATTTATTCTCAACACAGGCCACAGTTTTTAAATTTTTCTATGTGAAAAATGTGGCAGTCATGTGTCAATTATTTTGTTTCCCACAGTCACATAAATATAAGTCCACATTCAACCTTACCCATGGCAGATTTACACCTATGATTCTCACACCAGCAAGACGTTTGCTTCTGACAGGAAATTAGACAGATATCTCACAAAAGACAAAACACTGTAAAAGGTGTATCCTGTCATAATGTAGGATGTGGTTGGACCCAGAATGCAGACCAGTTCAAGGCTAGAAGAAGTTAATAAGTTTAACAACATTGATAAGGAAGAAGTTATAATAACTGACAGGACAACACAATGTGCCAGGGCAAAGGAAGAGCAGGGAGAATGGAGAAGCAAGGGGGGACGAAAGAAGTTTAAAATACTGAGAGCTTGATAACTAGGTAATGGACTAATTAGAGAGAAGGAAAGAGTAAATAACTGGACAAAAAACTAAACTAACAGTAACAAAACACAAGAAGTTTAAACATAAAACAACTGAAGGCCACCATGGTTGGGCCAAAGTGGAGCTGTTGACGAGTGGTCAGGTGGATGGTTGTTTTCAAGCAGACCTTTCACGGTCCACAAGACACACTGAGCCGGACTCCCCTCCTGCTGCAGTGACCTCATCGTGTGATTTACAACAGAATAGTACACAGCCATTATGGCAGATAGGAACAATTATTACAAGTTCACAAGTTCGTAGGAAGAGTAAGTAATAATTGATGATATGGAAAATCTTGTTTTATTTTCCATGTTATCAAAAAAATAGAATGGAAGGCATCAATGAGCCGTTCTCCTGCTGCTCTCTGACTGAAAAACTGCTGTTCTTTCTGTCTGTGTTACCAGACTGTTGTGCTGCACACGTTTTCCCTTCTGTGCAGCATCCAGGTCCGTTTACCAGTTTTGAGACCCAACCAAAACCCCTCAGTGTCATCACCTTGAGAAATGAGATCTGGTTAAGTATAAACCAGGTTTTAATGTTAAAAATTATCAAATGTTAAAGTCATATGAATAGAACAGATACAGAGTGACATTCAGTGTCCAGCACTGGGCTCCACTCAGCTCACCTTAGAGTGACACGGAGTGAAGTAAAGATTGTACTTTTATCTTCTCCTCATTCTGGTCCCTCTCTAAGTAGTGTTGGTCTGCTTAACCAGCTTTTGTTTATGTGTGAATATTGCCAGTGTTACATGTTATAGTTATGACTAAACAAAAGCTGGTTTGTTTATTTTAACCAGCAGACCAGCAGAATGTTGGTCTGCTGTTGGTCTGCAGGACATCATATCTCCATAACACCGACGATCAATTCTACCTGTGAATTTCAGACCAATCACACAGTAGTTTTGTAAATAGCGGTGGCTGATAAGTTCACCAGGGAGGTTGTGTCAAGAAGGGGCACCAGAATAAAATGACGCAAATAAGAAAATTACAATTATTTTCAGCAGTTCTACAATGCAGGGCCCTTAAGGAAGACTGATTTAAAGTAAAGACAGGATGAAAGGCTGATCGGGTGGGCACAACGGTGTTTTCTGATTGATGTGTTTTGTTGCAAGGTATAATACTCATTTGACCTTGTTAATATTAGATCTAACTGTGTTGATTATCTGCATTAATTAGGCCCGAGCAGAGAAGCGCTGGCGAAGGCCTATTGTAATCGCAATGTTTCTCAGTTATTATTTTTCCGCCACATCGCTTCGCTGTTTGGGGCCTTTAACATATTCAAAAACTCACCAAACTTGACCCAAAATTGTACCCTGAGGAAAATTTTCGGATTCTGGTGGAATCGCAAGTGGGCGTGGTCAAACTGCTCTACAACGCCCCCTAACGTGAGTTTGGGGAAACCGTAGGTCGTAGAGATCTGAAACTCGGTATGTACGTAGATCCCCCCGAATCAAGAAAATAAGTCTCTTGGAGGTACCCTCTAAAATTTACAGGGAGGCAGCCATTTTGGGTCAAAGGTCAAATTTTGGCCATTTTTCACTTTTACTCCCATCAAACTTTAACGAACTCCTCCTTGAGATTTTGGCCTATCGGCTTCATTCTTGGTCAGAATGCAGTAAAGGCATAGGGCTTTAAAAGTTATCAAAAAAATTGACTTTTCGTATATGTTCAGGGGGTGTGGCGGGGCGGTGAACTTGCCATAATCACCAAAACAAGCGAAACGCTGTAACTTTCACATAAAAAGGTCAATTGGCACCAAACTTGGCATGAATGATCCTGGTTGGACGCCTGATGATCCTATGTCGTCATAATCTGACGTCATCTAAGCCCCGCCCCCTCAGAACAGGAAGTCACTTTTTTTACTTGGAAAGCTCCATCTCTGGCTCTCTTGACCTAATCAAGATGATCTTGTGTCAAATGACTAAAAATAAGTTGGTCTCACTTGCTTTAAAGTGCTGAGCGTTTACAGTGGAGGGCGTGGCCGTGGCAGCGCAGCAAAGTTGCAGGTCTAATGGCCTAATTCGTCCACAGCATCCCTTAGAATATTTGAAAAAATCAGCCCCAAGCCATGCTTTATCCCAGAACTATGAAACTTGGCACACATGTGTATCTTGTCAGGACCTACAAACAAGTCTCTTGGAGCCATGGTCCAAACCCAACAGGAAGTCAGCCATTTTGGGTCAAAGTGGCAATTTTGTCAATTTCATTGTCGTCGCATCTGAGCGAACTCGTCCTAGAGTTTTACAGATCCAGGCTTCAAACTCAGTCAGCTCAGTCTTGAGGCATGGAGGGTCAAAAGTTATCAAAGGAATTTTTTCTATGTCAAACTATGTGGGCGTGGCCAAGCCTCAAATCTGGCCTTTTGCCATGAAACATCGAGGTGGAATTATGTCCCCCCATTAGTTCCCAGCTGCACCAAACTCACACAGATCGATCCTTGGACACCCCCCGATAGCAATCCAGTGCAACATTTGGTGGGTGTGGCCTAATTCCTCCACTGCGCCCCCTATAATATTTTACAAAATCAGCCCCCAGCCATGCCTTATAACAGAATTATGAAACTTGGTACACATATGTAACTGGTCAGGACCTACAAAAAAGTCTCTTTGAGCCATGGTCCAAACACAACAGAAAGTCAGCCATTTTGAATCACAGCTGCCATTGTGTGTTTTCTATTGATGTTGTGTTTTCTGCCCACTAGAGGGTGCCCTTACACCACAAATGGTCCAAAGACCACCTTTGTTATCCTCTAAAGAGCCCAAGAGCTTGACATTGTAATTCAGTTTTACTGCACTTGAGCTTTGTGAGGCAGTGCTGAGGAAGATGTCAGTGTGTGTCGCCTGATGGACGGCTGCAGGGACTGCGCGAGAGCGTTGGCGGTGGTGAGTGCGTGGCGTTTCTGGAACCCCGGGGGTCACCACGAGGTCTTCGGCACACTTTGCTGTGAGGGCCTCCAATGCCGCTTGCGGTTTTAATTTAATTTTGTGATCTTTTCTTCTCTCATAATTGTCCCTTTTATAAGGTAAGAAATGGGATCAAACTTCCAGGAGAATGACATGGATGAATGCTAGCCCTGTATGTGCGAGTTTGTATGTATTTAGTTTGTTTTGTGTCACAGATTAGTTATCTTGATTTAATGTGATGTGTGAAGAGTGTTAAGCTAGCTAACTTAGCTAGTTCCGTTCAGCATCTGGCAGTTTGATTTGTTTAAATGGGAATAATACCTTGTGATTTTTCTGAAGTAGTACAAGTAATGTACTGTTTTTCATCATTTTGATAGGAAATATTTCTTTTTTTTTCCTTTATTAATTTAGTTCTGACAGAACCATAACATTACTTAAACAATTCAGAGTGAAATGTTTAAATATTGTTAAATAACTGTAATGTGGAATACTTGATTTTGTCTAAAAAATATAGCATCAATTTGCAGTTAGAATTGTATGAAAAGAGATGTCTGTGTTCTGCTTCTCTACACTCAATACAAGAGTAAGTGAAGTGCACTGATTTCATGTTGTGATCATTCCTTCTCTTATAACTGTTCCTCTTATAAGGGCTAACATTTCCAGGGATGGATGATGACAGTGAAATGTTGGAGGATGGACAGGTGAGCTGACGATAAGTGACCCAAAGTGGTGGAAAGACAGACAGAGAAAAGTCCAGAAGGACTGGATGTGCGGACAGCAGATCCAGTAGTGTGCCACCAGATGACAGTGGGACCAGCATGAAGATGGCTGATCACTAGTACCAGATGTGGCCAAACCAAGGAGTGAGGACACTGCAGAAGGGGACAAGCATAAGGTGAGTAATTACACTAGGATCAGATGAAATCAGCAAGCAGCTTGGGCCAGGTTACCACATGATGTGAGAGATCCATCTGGTGTCTTTGCAGGGGTCCATATCTTCTAAAAGGCGCCTCCTGAAGATGAGCTGGAGCTCCACCTGAATGGCTCACCCTGCAGAAAGGAGGTAGGAGGAGAAACACAGATGCACCAAATCCCAGCACACAGCTCAGTAGAAAAGAAAAGATTTCTACCCTTCTCAGAAATCAGTGGAAAAAATTTTATTCTCACTACAGAAATCAAACTCTGCTTATATTCACTGACCAACTCTTTGCAAGTTGAATCTGAGAATATAACATGGTATAAAATCATATATTTATTCATGTAATATTTCACTTCTTTGGTAACAGTCCTGCTATAGTTAACACCCGTCAGGTCTGTTCCTGCTCAACACCACTGTAAACCTGATGCACTGATGCTAAGGTCTACCTGTTGAGTGTGGTGAGTAGGGGTAATAAAACATAGAAAAAAGAACTGGTTGTCATAGTAACTGCTTCTTCAAGGAGAATCAGCCATTCCTTTTTCACTGTGAACACTTAACTCTGTTCTTTGCCAAAGGATATTGCCTTAAGACTTTCTTCCCCCCACTTCTTCCTGTCTTCCTCACCAGCTCTTAGTGAAGTGACAATCTGAAGTGGAACATTTCAGTTTTCAGCTGCCACGTCAGACCAATGCTTCTTTTGTTGCTTTTTATTCTCTCATGTAGAGTTTTCATCTCTCTTTCACTCACTTCCTGTTGTTCATCTCCTGATTTTTGTTTCTACTCTACATCTTGCCATCTTCTTCACAACAAATCTTATGTGCAGAAAAACTCAAACCAGTGAGAAAGAAACAGCAGCATGTTTCATAAGCACTGCACCAAAGGATTCATAAAGGCAAAGTTTAACTGTCTTTAATAGTAGATGTAAGTACAGCTCTCCAGGGTGTGTCCACCTGTAACGCTTGGGTTGTGGTTAAAGGAGGAGAGGAGCCGGCAGACTCGTCAGGACGGTCAAAGACTCACAACAACACTGGTACTGGGAATCCAACAGTGTTGTCCTTTAATAAACACACTCTTCACCAATCTTACAAAGGTAAGGTTGGTGAAGAGTGAATGGCTGCTAAATTATCAAACATGAAAAAGAGCAGAGTCTAAGTAACCCGTAACTTTACTAAAAGTTAGCGAGCTAACATGTCCGTCTCAGTCTATGTGTCGATCTGTAGCACTTTTCTCCCACGCTCTCTGCAGAGGACTTGTGTCATCATTAGTGATACCAAAGTATCTTAAAGAGACACTACACAATTACGCTGTTACACACCCCTGTTATAGTACCAGGTTTTTATGAGGTAAAAAGTTTCATAATCTGATGTGGAAGACCATCATTTTAAAGTTCTAACGTAAAGCTTCCCCTGTAAATGCAGAGACAGATGAAACAGGAGTTCAAACCAGCAACCCACCAGTTAAATACCAAACTCCTTCCCACAAAGTAACTTTTTAGAGAAAAAAATAACACTGTACCATTATTCTCTCTCTGACTTTTTAATGATTGTACAATGATGCATTTACTATGTCCATCCATCTTCTGTTCACCCTTCGTCCCTTAATGGGGTCGGGAGGGTTGCTGGTGCCTATCTCCAGCTACGTTCCGGGTGAGAGGCGGGGTCACCCTGGACAGGTCACCAGTCTGTCGCAGTG
>CAEGAE010017440.1:0-15059 GCA_903067095.1 Girardinus metallicus
AGAACATGCAAACTCCGTGCAGAAAGACCCCGGGCCGGGAATCGAACCCAGAACCTTCTTGCTGCAAGGCAACAGCTCTACCAACTGCACCACTGTGCAGCCCTGCTTTAATAATAATAAACTATTTAGAAAGGGACAATGTACAGATCAAACATAACTAACCATTTGATGGTTCCCTTTGAATTGGGGAAACGAGGGAAATTAGTATGTAAATGTTTTTGATCAAGCCACTTACAGTCCTTTCCTATAAAAACCCATGTCTGATTTCCACTTAGTTTCGATGAAGAATTATGTATGCACTTGAAAACAATTACCAATAACTTTGCACACAGAATCTAACTTTACATAAAACAATGCCCATATCTTACAACGATGGTCAGTGTTCTTTCTCCTTCTCCCTTCTTACTGTGACACGTTCATGAACTATGCCATACCCGTGTGACCAAAACGCTGCATGATGTGGGATTTTTTTGGTGTACCTTTCAAACTCTGGTCTGAAGCTGATTTGTTAACGTCGGCTGGTTTAAACGCGCAAGGAATGATAGGCCGTCTGGCTTTACTTATCCACCCGCCAAGTTAAGTGTCAGTTCTTTATTTTAAACATGTCTTTAATACACCAGTAATAGTGATAAAGTGGGTCTATAGTTGATGCATTGAACTAGGCGCGAGGTCAGGAGTGCGCACTAATCACAGTGTCCGTGCCTCTGCACACTGGCTGCCTCGTGCCATCAGTGTAACCACCTAAGTATGTGTCACGTATAAAAGCTAAAAAAAAAAATTGCTCGGCTTTCGCAAGCTCACTGCAAATCCTAAATATGATTTAATATATAGACACATTTTTACAGGGTTGGGTGGCACGTGCAGTGAGAATGTGAGCGCATATCTTTGAAAACAATGTGTGGTGTGTACATTTTAAAGGGCAGTAACTCACTTAGAAGTAGTTATGAGCTCAGCAGATGCACAGGTGTTTGCTAATTTCTCCTGACTAGTCTTAAGGAGCTGAGTGGAGTAGTGTTCTGTAACGTGGAAGTTTGGAAACTGCAGCATCGAGGAGGACTTTGGCCCCAAAGGCTGCACTCCTTCCCCCTCAAGCATTTTGCCAGCAGTATGGTTGCCAAGGAAAATTCAAGGATTTCTCAAAAATGCATTAAAGAATCAAAGCAAAACTCCAGGTTTGTTTTTGATGAGAACAACATAATGTAAAGCTCAAAAAAGTTGATTTTACCCAATACTGCCCCTTTAAACCTTACACTTGCTAGCTCAATGAATATTCTGGCTCTGTGACTATGCTTTCAACTTGATAAAGTTAATTTAAATGAATCACATCACCAGTTAAAGGTAGGTCTCTTTTCAGAGTACTTCTTGCAAATACTGCATTCGCTTGGTTGAGTAATCTTTAAATCAAAATACCGCACCAAGCAAAAGACATTACAAAACAAATAAAACTTCAATAGAAAAAATACTTTCTTAAATTCTTTTAAACATATAAATACTTGTCCATTTTATGACATCAGACTTGTGGTTTACAATGAAATCGGTTAATCCCATTCATGCACTATTCACACACTGATGATAGAAGCTATGGATTGTAGCCACGGCTACCGTGGGGAAGCCTAATATATCATACCATCTCTTCTGCCCACCACCATGGTAGGTGAGGTATATTGCCAAATGGCAAAAGGCCACACACGGCTGGGGTGGGAGCTCAAACTAGCAATAAAAAAAATAAATAAACACACATCACTGGACACTGATGTGTGTCCGCTGACACACATCAGTCAGTGTGTCAGACTGATGTGTGAAACACTGACTGTGTCACACATCAGTCAGACTGATGTGAGAAACACTGACTGTGTCACACATCAGTCACACTGATGTGACAGTCAGCTCGAAGCGTGGCAAAAGGACAAAAGGAAGGATGCAGAGTGCTGGTAAAATGCAAGGACACCTTCCAAACTTCCAAGCCCCTTTTTGTCCTCGTTAGATCTAGGTATGGTGTGGTTACCCATTTCAAGGCATACTGAGATATAAAAAAAGTCAATTTCAAAATCACTAAAATGTTTTGTCATTGTTTTTTTGTCTAGCCGGAGATAAAGTGTAGGGCAATTCTGGCCAGTCATGTGCAGCTGTACTATCACAACCCCGAAACCACGCACCCCTTCATAGCTATAAACTCTGCAAGTTCAGTGACGTTTTAATCTGTCTCTCCCTTATCTTCTTCTCTCACATTCCACTCTTAATTTTTATCCAACGTATCTTTTTGCATTAGATACGTTAATAAATCTTTTTTCTTTGTATACCAGTACCTTCATCATATAAACTAGGTTTATAGTTGAGGCATTTAACTCAGTGCAATACGGCACGGCCAAGCTCACCATGAACACCCCTGTGCATGACCTAACTCACCGTTGCGGCACTTTGTTGTGCACTTCTAAATTTTTTTAACTTGGTGTGGACTTTGTGCTTTGCTCTAGTCTATCCACTCTGTAAATGTCTGCACACTGGCAAAACTCTGTGAATCTGCCATTCTTGACATAACTGCAACCAAAGCTCTGTGAACACATCCAAGGCAGCACACTACTGAGACCAGGCAGTTTTTAAATCAACTTTGCTCACTGAAGAAGTTCTTTTTGTTCTAGACCACACAAACCTGCACAGAGGCTAAAAATCTAAATTTGCAGAGGTGATTTATTAACAAAAAACACACACACACAGTAGCTCTCGTTATTGTCCTTGAGAATTTTAAACAGCACAAACCTATCCAAAGGACTTCCAAGGTAATGTATGTAAAGTATCTACCAGATACACAAACACACTGGACCACTGTTGGTCTAAAAAGGAGCATATTGTACAACGCCCCCATGCATCTTTAAGACTCACTGATTACTGTATGATTCATCTCATTCCAAACTACTGACACAAAATGAAAACCTCAAAGCCAGCGGCCAGGACTGATGAATCAAAATGCATGTCACAGGACTGATTTGACTGCACAAATTGTAGTCCGTTTACATCTTCAACCACAGCCATGTGCAAACCAAGACCTCACACTTACAACAATAACAAACCCTGAAGAAGCTATGTAGAATCAAAGAAACTTATAGCAGTCGGGACCAGGGCTAATATTAGTAGACTAGAAACAAACTAACCAAGGGTAGTTTGTTTCCCTTGAAAACAAACTATCCTTGTTTCCAAGGGAAACAAGGGTAGTTGTTTGGCTTCTTTTAGGGAAAAGAAGCCATGGTAAAAAGCTAAAAAACTGCCTCTTAACCAACGCTGCAACAGCAGTTTGGAGGTGCCAACTAACGGAGCCCATCTCCTCACACTATAATGACCCCCACTATCCAACTGGCTGACAACTGTTGGGTAAATTGTATATAAATTATCACCTCTTTACTCTCAGTATTTCTAACAAATAGATGCGTTAAACTTTGAGTTAATCATGTCTTTCTGTTCTCTCTGAGTGGCTTAACTCAGAGATGCAAAGAAATGAGTGTGCATGAGTATAGGGGGTCAAGCTACAATTCTAAGCAGGGTGCAGTACAACTGGCTTCCTGTTGATAAGATCTGAACCAGCTCCTCTAAGGCATCTGCTGAATGCGGCTCATGCAATGTAAGATGTGGATGCAACTGAAATCAGCAGTCACACCACACGTTTCCTGTTCCTGTTCTATCTAGATGAAACAATGTTATATTTGTACTATGTGTGCTTGCACTGGTGATGATGTTTCCTGAAATCCTGAAATCCAGCAGGTTATGTAATTAGGCACTGCCCCTAAGTTAATAGAAGTAAGGGGAGTACGAACAGAGAGTTAGAACTAAGTTGAGTTAGCCTTGTAACTCTGTTTGTTCTCCTCACCTTGGTGTGAAAACCAAACCGACTTTGTCCATCTCTTTCTTGAGTCTGTGTATTAGGTTACTTTGAAAGTGACAACAACCTTGACAGAGTCTTGTGCATGTTTGAAAACCAGTAAGACACCTTCAACCCATTTGGCCACCAACAACTCTACCAACTATTCTCCCTCAGGTCCTCTACTTGCATCAAAGATCTAAGAAGAAAATGTAAATGAACTCTCTCTGCAACAAAAGACCAGGAAAGCTACAGGAGCTGATGATAATGCTGTCAACTTGGAACCACACTTCATTCTGCTTCACCTTGAACACCCAGGATATACCAGAATCCAACCAAGCCAATTTCAGCTTGGTCTTAAATACCACCAACCCAGGTATCCTCCACCAGAAGCTCAACCATCTCACAGTAGCAGCTTCTTACCATCACATGGTCACAAGCTTCCTAACTGGCAACCAGCAGAAAGCTCGTAGCTTCTTACTGCTGGAGAAACCCACCCTCGGCAAACTCCTGAGTTTCACCACCGTCACTTCTCTGATCAAGAACAACCTGAATGTAGACAGAAGGTGGATTGACTGTTCCATTCAGGAGCACCTGGACATTGACTTGCTCAAGTTTAGTGATGACTGTGGATTTCCAGAGAACACTTTTCCTTTGCCCACCAAGAATTTCTGGTTCTTAGGAAATACCCTTTTCGCTTGACATGAGCTGTTCTTCACTCTTGCACTGTTCGGAGGAAGGTTCAGACTGTACTTCTTGTGGCAACTAAAGGGCAATTTCCAATAGAACCTGTTGTCATCTACGCAGCCATTATTCCATCTATCCTAAGCACATCCATCATAGTCCCTATGATGGATAAGTATTATCCATCATAGACTACAATGAAGTACAATGAAGAGTCAGATCTGCAGAGACAATCAGTACTGTCATCCCTCCATCCAGAATTAATAGGGGTCAAGGGCAGGCAACATATCTGCAGATGCCACACATGCTTGACTCAAACATGTTTAGACTTTTACCTTCAAGTTGGGGCTACAGAGCACCATTTGCAAAAATGTTTTTTTGCAAAGCATTTTTGGCTTAGGTCATCTCTCTGGTCAACACAAAGAATACCTTGCAGCCCATGATTTACAACCTCTCCTTCTGTTCACCGATTGGCCAGGTTGAAACTCTACCGGAATCCATGTCAGCAGGAGAAAGCTCAAACTGAGTTGTGATTCGAGGGGAAGAGCATAGGAAGGCAATGGCCAGGGTAGCCCACTGACACTCTTCTCTCAGTCATGTCAGATGACTGTTCACACTGGGCCAGGTTCTGCCAGAGGGGTCTTCAAGTTAAAATGTTTTTTTACTTTCCAATGCTTCAACATACCCTTCTAGGAGAAGAGATTGCTCCAAAGTCAGTGACGTGATAGTCAGCTGTAGTTTTCTCTCAAATGGTAAACAACTTGGGTATGTATGTGAGTAAATTGTTTTAGTAAAACAACTTAAATGTGTACATTTTAAGGTGAAGGCCCTTGCCACCCATCTTTGAGAACACTTTTTGCAGGTTTTCTTCTAATGTTAATCAGAATGCATCAGCACAGTATTAAAAAAATTAAAATAATGGAAACCACTAAAACCAAACTACAGCCTATGCCAACACATAAAAGCTGACAAAACACTCTTGTCCCAAAGTCTTGAATCTGGTCCTTGGACTCAGTCTTCATTGCAGTGATGGTGGTCAGCCAAATGAGTAGTGTCCTTTGAGAAGTTGTGTTCCCTCCACTGGTTTCCCTCACATTGCTTGTATTTCAGGGAGCAGTGTAATGCTGATTATTTATTAAAAATAATTTCTTTGAAGTTACACAAATGAACAGATCATGCCTTTTGAATTGTTTTCAAACTGGGGAAGACAAAATAGTTTGGTGTGAAAAAATCTTATACATCATTACCCATTTACAGAACAAAAATGGGGAAAAAAGCGAGTCTTAGATTGGCAAATAACTTGGCAAGCTAAAACTGCTCAATTGTGGTCACAAGTCATGCAATCATTGACTCACCAACTGCTGAGATTAATCAATTCTTTGATAGGAGTTTTGTACAATTTTGCTGCATCATAAATTCTTAAGTCAATCAGCTGTGGATGGGTCATCAAAATTTGTTCAAGCGTCACAAGAACTAAAGAAACAATATAGAATACAAGAAACAAAATATACAATTACCATTCAAGGGACACTCTGGCAAGAGTCACTAAACTGATAAATTCATTAAATGGGTCTATATGAAAAAGGATTGAAAGATTAGCATTTTTCTCAGTCTGGGCCAAGGCAGATTTATTTTTGTTTTCTGAATTTACTAATGAAGTGTACAAGTAATTTGCCAGAGTCTCCCTTAGAAATTGTGACCTCAAATGACAAGAATCACAGATGAGCAAATGCACAATAGCAGACCTGTTACAATGTAAAAATCAGTTTTGAAACTTTTTCTAATCCACAAAAAAAAAGAACAGATGACACTGAACATCATGACTAACATTACCCATTAGACAACTGATCAAGATGACAAATCTATTAAAAGATCGTCTTAACATTTGCAACGCATATATTCTTTTACTACAATCATTTTTGTGTTTTTGTTTGGTTTTTCCACAAAGACCACACTTCATCCAAATGGTCAAGATTCAAGGATGTCCATCAATGAACACATTTGTTTTGACAGGAAGATCAACACAAAATCAACTTTCACATTCATGTGTTCTCAACATAATATTGTGATTTCTATCTAGCTCTACATTGTCACTTACAACAGCAGTTTTTGAGTTAAGGCAAATCCAAATGTTCAGTTGTGACCGAATTCCCTTTCAGGTTTACCATTGCTGTTTAATTCTTCAGTGGTGCTTAATCCAAATGGTAATAGCCCAGTGTAATGTGTTGAGTTGATGTGCACGTTTCCTCCCTTGTCTTGGTCCGTGCGTGATGGTGATGGCTGTTGGAAGAAAGGATCTTCTGCAGTCGTCTGTACTGCACTGAATCTGAAGAAGCCTCTGACTGAAGATGCTCTGTCTTCCCAAGATAATCTCGTGAGGAGGATGGTCAGGGTTGTCCATAATTTTCTTGATCCTATGCCACCTCACCCACCATAACACTGTGCATAATCATCTCCAGAAGTTCCACAATCATTCTCAGAACAGAAACAGCCTTCTTTATCAGGCTGTTGAGCCTTTTTAAGTCCCTGGCTCTGATGCTGCTGCCCCAGCAGATGATGGCAAAAGAGATTATGCTCTCAACAACAGACTTATAGCAGATCTGCAGCATTTTGGTGCAAACATTGAAGGATCTTAGCTTCCACAAGAAGTACAGTCTGTTCTGCCCCTTCTTATAGACTGCTTCACTGCTGTGTCTCCAGTCCAGTCTATTGTCAAGGCGAACACCAAGGTATTCATCTTCTTCAACCAATTCCACTTCTCCCATGATGGTGTTATGGAAATTTTATTTAATAAAAGAATGAGAATCTGTTTCAATAATAAGATTAATCTTTGACTTTAAGTTTCTTCATTCGAAGGCAAAAGCGTTCGAAGACTTGTCTCACTGAATGCAGTCAGGAGAAGAGCCCTGAACAACACACATTACATGGTTAAATAGCCACAGCAAAAAAAAAAAAGGCACACCCAAAGTCTGATCTCATCTTTATTGCCAGATGGACCACAAAGACAATCCTTACTCCTACCTTATGAACCATCCCTCACATCTTTGAAGGGGACAGTTTTATGGCAGGAAAGAGAGCTGATAAGCATTCGAACAGAAACTTAGTTCTTCACCCATAGTTGCAGGATCAAACAAAAGTGCCAACAATGCATTCCACACATGCCAGGTTTTTAAGACAACTGCCAAGTTAGGCATGCAGCATTTCCATCAAAGATAAAATAAGGTTAAAAATGAAATTTTATATTACAATGGAAATGGGGTTTGATCTAATCCTGTTCCTCCTGAAACAATCTCCTTTGTTTAGTTCACATTTAAGATGAGATCATTGATCCCACACCATGACAAAGCGGTCCACCAGCTTTCTGTACTCAGCTTCTTGTCCATACATCCGACAACTGCAGAGTCATATGAGTATTTCTTAAGATGACATAAGACGGACTGTGCTGGAAGTCTGAAGTGTACAGAGTGAAAAGCAATGGTGAAAGTACAGTTCCTTACGGTGCTCTTGTGTTGCTGGCCACATGGTTAGACACAGTTCTTCAGTCTCATAAACTGTGATCTATTTGTCAGGTAGTCATAGATCCAGGCGACTGTTGAGGCCTCCACTTGTGTCTTCTGGAGTTTCTTAAAGTGCAGATCAGGCTGAATTTTATTACATGCACTAGAGAAATCAAAAATCATAATCCTCACAGTGCTGCCTGTTTAGTCCAGATGACAGTGACTTTGTTGAAGCAGGTGTATGACGACAACTTCAACTCCAACTCCATGGTGATAAGCAAACTGCAGTGGGTCTTGATATGAGCTTGTCTGCTTATTCAGGTGGGCCAACAGGAGTCTCTCCAATTTCTTGATGATGTTGGATGTCAGGGCAACAGGCCTATAGTCGTTGATGACTGATGGACGAGTTTTCATTGGTACCGGAACCAGGCAGAATGTCTTCCACAACAGTGGAACCTTCTCTTCAGTCAGGCGAAGGTTGAAGAGATGTTGCAAAATCCCGCAGAGCTGCTGTGTCCAGGCCTTCAAGATCCTGGGGCTGACACCATCCGGACCTGCAGCCTTGTTCCAATTTAGTCTCTCCAACTGCCTCTTCACCTGACTTGTGGATACAGAAAAGTGGGAGGGGGAGGCAAATGGAGCAGCAGCATCTCCTGATTAGGATGAAGACAAACTTGTGGAAGCAGAAGAGTCCATGACTGAGGTGGAAGATAGGACATCTGAGGTTGGACAGGAAAGCAGTGGGTCAGAGGAAGGTGAGATATTTGTATGGATGGGACAGCAGAGGATGATTATGATGAGCTTGTTCCTGAGCTGAACTTGTTGAAAATTGTGTCCAGCTCATTTGCTCTGTCCAGGCTTCCATCTATCTGATCCTCCTTTTGTTTGAAGCCTTTATACTTTATCCCTGACCACACATCTGATATTGTTCCTCTGCAGTTTATTCTCCAGCTTTTTCATGTACATCTCTTTGCTGCCTCTAATCTTGACTTTGAGCCGTTTCTGTATACTCCTCAATAACTCCCTATCTCATTCCCTAAAGGCTCTTTTTTTTTCCTTAAAAGTTCCTTTAGGTCACTGGTGATCCAGGGTTTGTTATTCGGGAACCATTTCACTGTTCCAGTGGGGATGGCGCTGCCCACACAGAAGTATATAGTCAGTCACACACTCAGTCATGGCACTGATGTCATCTCCATGTGGCTGGCAGAGAGTAGTCCACTAGGATGCTTCAAAACAATCCTGGAGGGGCCCTTTGGCTTCCTGACCATTTCCTAACAGCCATCTTCCTAACAGGCAGCCTCTTCACCAGGAGTAAAGCAAGAGTTAAATGTCTGGACTGCAGAGATGACACTTCACAGTAACATGTCCTGGATGACACCACCTGTCATTCACAAACACTGCTAATCCACCTTCCTTCTTTTTCCTCCTACTCTTTAAATCTCTGTTTGTTCGTATAGTCATTAAGCCTGGCAGAGAGACGTTGGTGTTGGGACAGTGCTGCAGCCATGCCTCCGTAAAACACATAATACTGCATTCCTTATACTCTTGCTGAGTTCTTGTCAGGGCTTGAAGTTCATCCATTCATTTTGACGTCACTATGGCGCCTTGACAACAGCAGCCTGCCCCAAACTGGGAGCGTTTGATTGTTTTTACCAATATTATTGAATTTTTGTAGTAATTTATATATTAATTTTAGAACTGAATATGACAGTTCCCCGGTCTGGACAATTTCTTCTTATGAACTTTTTAAAGGTCATATTTACGTTTACGTCGAGCAGCCATGCCAGACTCCCCCACTAGAATTGCATCAGTAGACCGCACTAAGGCATGAAGGCCTCCTGCATGGAGTTAAACCCGATATGCCACCTGAGCTGCGCATAAAAAAACGACAAGGCTGCCGCGCTGGTGTGCAGCTCACTGGCCAACAAAATGGAAGAGTTAGAAGCACTCTCCAGGACACAGAAAGCATACAAGGAATGTAGCATCATGTGCTTATCTGAAACGTGGCTGCCTAAACAGATGCCTGACTCAGCGGTAGCCCGCCCCGGGTTCCATACCATCCGCACTGACAGAGACACTAACACCAGCAGCAAGTGCACAGGAGGCAGACTAGCAGTCATGGTGTTTTCCCATTGGTGCAATCTGGGTCATATCCACGTCAAAAGTGACGTGGTGCAGAGAGAACCAACTTCTGCTTAATGTAAACAAGACCAAGGAAATGGTTATCAGTTTCTGCAACAAGAAAACATATTTACTCCCAACCTCCATCTCAGGGGCAGATGTGGAGCAAGTTCAATCCTACAAGTACCTTGGTGTTACACTAGACTGGAAGTTACAGTGGACTACAAACACTGATGTGCTCTACAAAAAGGCCATGAGCAGACTATTTTCTACAGAAGCTCAAGTCTTTTAACATCTGCAGTGGGATGCTCTTCATGTTCTATCAGTCATCACTGGCTAGTTCCATCTTCTGGGTTGCGATGAAAGACTCAAAACAAACTCAAACTAAAAAGCTGAGTCAGTTGTAGCTGGCTCCACTGAAAGAGGTGATGAGAGACCGAAAGCTGAAGATCAGAGCTATCAAGGATAACCCCTTTCTTCCCCTCAACAGTGTGATGAGCAGCCTGAGGAACAGACATAGCTAAAGATTACTCCAGCCCAGATGTGCTAAAGAACACTACAGCAAGTCCTTTCTACCTGAGGCTATCAGACTTTATAATTCATACAGTCTCTAGATCTGTGCATTTTAAATGTTGATTATATATTTAATGTACTGAGCAATATGTGTGTGTCCATAGGAACATCACTCATTGTTATTATTGTTGTATGTTTATTCATATTAATTAAAATAAAGTTTTCATTGTGTACTATGATGGGACAAACAAAATTCCCCCCCCCCTTTAGGGTATCAAAGTATTATTATGAAAGTACAGAGCCATTATGTGGCAGCAGAATTGAGCTGCTGCCACCCTCAGCAGCTCAATTAGAGTTCCCCAAGCCCCGCACAGCATTTGTTTCCCATGTATATAATTAAGAGCAGTTCTTGTGTCTGTTCGCGTTTTGACCAGCAGACTGTAACTCAATGCATTCTCCCCTTCCCAACAAGCAAGTAGTAAGTTCAAGATTAATTTTGAGGATTTCCATCTTGTTGATTCTTTTTGATGATGCATAAACACTGAGCACTTATTTTTATGGCGGTTGGCAGAACGCTGAGAACACGTTATTGCCCCCTCTACTGCGTAAGCGGGACACTTTCAGGTCGTTTGCCCATTTACACCGCGGAACACATACAGATCACATGTATTTTATTTGGAAGTGTAAAAGGCTACGGCAAAAAAATCCGGTTTGACAAAAATAAAATGTTATTGCGCAATAGCCAACCCCGCCCTAAACCTCCCGGACTGACTACTGACCAGCTCTCCAACTAACGGGTCCGGAAAATCTATAGAACCTCGAGTCTTACTCGGAGATTAATATAGGATAATCTGTTTAAGCTGGTTGCGAAAGAGATTCAATCTAGTATTAACTACCTTCATCCAAAAGTTATGACCTTTTACAGTTGATGAAGCAATCGATTGAGTAGCCCTGCAATCGCATAACTCCAAAAACCACTTTTGTTAACGGTAGCTCCCTTTCTATTAATAACGAGCACTTGTTACCGACTAGATTATTTTTAGTGACTCGGTACGAACCCCAAGGTCATTATTTTTATTTACACTAAAGAGACTTCTGAAACCACCATAATATGGGAATCACACTCAATTTTTCCACAGAAAGAAGAACTGTGCTCAGTGAATAAGTCAATTAATTTTACTGTCCACAACTCAATTAGAATTTTAATAATCTATTTAGTAAGCTTTTTAGCAGGGGCAAGCAACAGCAAATTCAATCAGTACAAGAATTAGAAATTTCACATAAGAATAATAATAATCAACCTCACTCCTTCCTATCATCTTTCTCTAAACTGTGTTGCTAATTTAACTAAGACAGGCTTTGGAATGCAGCACAACAACTCATACCCAGGTGGTGAATGATCTTGGCAACCAGAAAATGACTCAGTCCTTGGTTGAGGTTTTGACTTTGTTAGGCAATGTCCTCTTTAGAATGGAAGCAAAGCAGAACCAGACGCTGTCCTTCAAAATTGGTCCTTTTCTCTTAGTGATCTTTGTCCATACACCAAGTCTGTTGCAGCTATTGAGATCTTTGGGTAGAGAGCAGAACACCGGTCGGATCAGGAACCAGGGTCAAGGGCCAGTTGATTCTATCCCCATCTAACAGTGCGAAGTCTTTATTCCCATTTGGCTCCAGGGTGCGGTCTTCTGCTTCAGCTGCATAGTTGTCGACGCTCCGGCCCAGGGGAAAATAGAACAGCATTGTTCCCCTTTTCATGGGGTTTTTATAACCTCTCAGTCCATGGATGTGTATGTGGAGCGGTGTACGCGATTACTTCAGCACTGATGTCAGCGTGACTAACATTGGGTGGACATTCAATATTAGTCAATGTTTCCAGGGTGGAGACCCAATATTTAGTCAATGCCTCATCTTGCTCCATCTACCTTTCTCTTTCTCGTTGTTTTTCTCCTGACCATCTGGACTTAGTTCCCCTATTCGTTTCCTGTTTTGCACTCCCTCAACCTACGCCCTACTGACTCTGACGTCTATTCTGGTTACAACACAGTTCGGAGAATCATGCACCTCTTTCATTCTCACGGGAAACATAGTTAGTTCAAATATAAGTCAATACACTGTATAATCATTTCAAGTATTAAACATAATCATGTTTGAATCAACTTGTTTATCATCACCTTTTCAATATTTATCTAAACCTGATTCCAAAATTTGTTGTTATTCATTTGTTCAATCATTTCATCATTTCACCGGTTAAATGTCTGTTTTAAATCATCATAAATCAATAATCATCAATCATTATCCTTACTCAAAAGATTTATTGTATATATTCAGCAAAAGATTATACATTTTATAATGGTTTTCATAGTACATGTCATAATCACTAATAAATCAAAAACAAGATTACTTATTTTCCCCAGGCCTTTAATGATCTGTTTTCTGCGTACCTGGAAAGATCTCATCAACCTTTACCAGTTTTCACGACAATATATATAAAAAAAAAATTGGAATTGGGTCACTTCAAGATGAAGTGTGAATGCAGCCAAAATGTCCCATAATGGCTAAGGATTTTTATTTTTTTTTTAAATGTGCAGTTTTCAAACAACCAAGACTCTAGTGCTTTTGAAAATGTTTAGAAATAAAAATGTCTTCACCTCGTCTTTGAGCTGTCTGCTTTTTTTTCAAATTAAACTTTAAATTGGTCTTTTAATTGCTCATCTTTGTGCTACAGACTTTACACTCTCTACCCTGGTTTATTTCTTTCATTTATTGTAAGTGACAATCATTATGCATTTGGAGTTTAGAACTAAAAACTGTTGTGAATATTACAGCACAACAAAACAGTTGTTTTTGTTGTCAAGATCAGTACGATTAATCAAACTACAAACTCAGTTCAAAAATCACATAATCCAAAATATCAAAAATAATTGAAAACAATGTTTAATAAATGATAGTGACATGTGATTAAGTTTAGGGCTGAAATGATTCTAGTACCTCGATTATTAAAATTCCTCGAGGAAAACTGATCTGCCGTTTAGGACAAAAATTATGTTTTGTCTCTCACACACACTACTAAAAACTCACACACACAAAATATTAAAATTGCACATATATACACTATTAAAATGTTACACACATATACAATTTTTCTCACATGCATACATAAAAGACTAAGATTGCACATATAAACTAATAAAAGACTCACCTGTTATACGTGTGAGAGGGACTCAATGTTTGTGAGAGAGTGATGTCACCGAAGAGGCGGGGCATCATTTGGAGATCAGATCGCGCATGCGTTGATACGACAATGACGTCAGCTTCAAGTTGAATATTAGCTTCAAGTTGGTTTAGCTCAAGGCTAATCCAAATTATGAACGCTAATTTCGGCCAGCCGTTTTCTACCACTCCCTCCTCAAGCGCTCGGCGGTTCACTTAGGGCTTATTCCGGCGTTAGAGCCGGAGCTAGCGGCCAATAGCACCGGCGTTAGAGCCGGAGCTAGCGGCCAATAGCACCGGCGTTAGAGCCGGAGCTAGCGGCCAATAGCACCGGCGTTAGAGCCGGAGCTAGCGGCCAATAGCACCGGCGTTAGAGCCGGAGCTAGCGGCCAATAGCACCGGCGTTAGAGCCGGTGCTAGCGGCCAATAGCACCGGAATAAGGTCTAAGTGAACCTCCGAGGAGGGAGTAGTAAAGAACGGCTAGTTGAAATTAGCGTTCATTAATCGGATTAACCTTGAGATAAACGCCGGTAACACCGGCGTCAGAGCCATACGTGAACCTCCGAGCGCTTGAGGAGGAAGCGGAGCTAACGCCGGAGTAAGGCGTTAGAGCCGGCTCTAATGCCGCTTACTCCAGCTCTAACCCCGGAGTAAGCCCTAAGTGAACCTCCGAGCGCTTGAGGAGGGAGCGGGAGAGGACGGCTGGGCGAAATTAGCGTTCATAAATCGGATTAGCCTTGAGCTAAAGGCCGCTAACACCATGGACCTCCCGTATCCAGCATGAAACTGACGTCATTGTCGTATCAACGCATGCGCGATCTGATCTCCAAACGATGCCCCGCCTCTTCCGTCACATCACTCTGCATACAAACATTGAGTCCCTCACACATACAAAAGGTGAGTCTATATTTTATTAGTTTATATGTGCAATCTTAGTCTTTTATGTATGCGTGTGAGAAAAAAAAAAAAAAGTGTGACATTTTAATAGTATATATGTGCAATTTTAACATTTTGTGTGTGAGTTTTTAGTAGTGTGTGAGAGACAAAACAGTTTTTGTCCTATACGGCCCCTCATAGTCAAATCCTGTCGCTAACATAAACACAAAGCTATAAATGGCTGTGCAAGGTGAGAGTTCCTCTATT
The DNA here is from genome assembly GCA_903067095.1 of Girardinus metallicus. NCBI lineage: Eukaryota > Metazoa > Chordata > Actinopteri > Cyprinodontiformes > Poeciliidae > Girardinus > Girardinus metallicus. The sequence continues at coordinate 15,020 of CAEGAE010017440.1, forward strand.
AAAATGACTGAAGATGAAAACAGAAACAGAAAGCTGGAGT
>CAEGAE010017445.1:0-33108 GCA_903067095.1 Girardinus metallicus
GGGCCTCCCTTCTTAGGCTGCTACCCCCGCGACCCGACCCCGGATAAGCGGAAGAAGATGGATGGATGGATGGATGGAGCTTCTGATTGATCAGGTCTTGGGCTCCTCTGCAGTTTGTCCAGACGAAGGTTGTCAGGGTTCGTTGAGTTCTTCTTCTCTTCTTGAACTCATTTATCTGTGGTTCGGACTCTGCACCAGAGGACGTTTTCTTTGCCGCTGTTGGGGTCTGCTCTGGACCAGAGTTTGGGGACGTGTCTGCTGGACTGTTGGGGTTGTTTCGGATCCTGAAGGAGAACCTGTGTCTCTGCCAGTTAACAGGACTGTTCCAGTTCACGGTGCGACTCGCCTCAGAGACCGAAGCTCGCTTCACCTCTGTGGAGAGAATCCATCACTACATTCAGGTACTGAGAGCTGTTTCCTCTCTAACTGGGAACACTGGTGTTCCTAGTGTCTCTGATGAACCCAGATGTTAGACTGATTTACATTTGCTTCAGTCTCTCTCCCAGGAGGCTCCAGCCCGGGTTAAAGGTCGGGCTCCTCCGCCTGACTGGCCCCAGCAGGGGGAGCTGGTGTTCCGGGATGTGGAGATGAGGTACCAGGAGAACCTCCCTCTGGTTCTGAACAAGATCTCATGCTCCATTAGACCAAAGGAGAAGGTCGGCATCATCGGCAGAACCGGATCAGGTAGGCAGGGTATTTGGGACGTTGAGACAGAGGAACTGCACCCCAGAGGCCATGTTTTGAGATCAGGGGTTTGGTCCTGCAGGGAAGTCGTCTTTGGGCGTTGCCTTGTTCCGGCTGGTGGAGCGCTCCGGAGGCTCCATCCTGATCGACGGCATCGACATCAGCGACATCGGACTGGCAGATCTGCGCAGCAAGCTGTCCATCATCCCGCAGGACCCGGTTCTGTTCAGCGGGACGGTCAGGTAGAACTTCCTGTCTTGTTTTTCTCAGATGTCTCTTTGTCAGTCGCTCTTCTGTTATCCTGGCTGAGGGTTTTGGATCAGTCCGGTACGTCTATGTGTACCAGACTGATCCGGTACACATAGACGTACCGGATCAGCATGAATCAAAGCATGATTCATGTTAGTAGGAAGGTTTTCCTAAAGCAATCTCTACATCAGTCGGATCTAGAATAAAACCTTTAACATGTCAGACTGTGTGGAAAAGTGAAGGGGTGTGAAAACTTTCTGTTGCTGCAGGTCCAACCTGGATCCGTTCAACCAGTACAGCGAGGAGAAGATCTGGGACGCTCTGGAGAGGAGTCACATGAAGGAGTCGGTGAGTGGATCCTCACCGGCTCACACCAGAGCGGAGCAAAAGTTTACATGCCCTGGAAGAGTTTCTGTTCCTGAGAGAGAAGACCTTCCTGCTGCTCATGGTTCACTGTTGGACAAAACCTTTTATTTCAAGGCTTTAAGTCAGGAAGTAAAATTTAAGTAAAAGTCATATTTAATTTTTATAACAACCGAAGGTAACACAGTTATTTGATTGTGCTATAAAGTAGTGCAATGTGCCTGGAGGACATGTAAGACTGCCCCTTTAAGAAAAAACCCATTTCTGATTCAGAAAACTTTAAATGGCCATGAACAGAACCTGGGGGAACGCCATGGTTAATTTTTGGGGGATTCTGGATCCAGAGTGAAAATAAAATCAATTCTGTTACTCAAAATATCTAAACCAGTTAGAATAATCCTGAACATTAATCTGCCTGTCCCCCTGTCCGTCCTCCTGTCTGTCCTCCTGTCTGTCCACCAGGTGTCTCAGCTTCCTCAGCGGTTGGAGTCGGAGGTGGTGGAGAACGGGGAGAACTTCTCGGTGGGGGAGAGGCAGCTGCTGTGTGTGGCCAGAGCTCTGCTGAGGCGGTGCAAGGTGAGACAGGACCATTGTCCCGCCCCCTGCCTGTGTGCTGCCCTCTGATTGGCCGGTTCTGGTCCAGGTGTTGGTTCTGGACGAGGCCACGGCCGCCATGGACGCGGAGACGGACTTTCTGATCCAGGAGACGATCCGGAGCTCGTTCCAGGACTGCACCACGCTGACCATCGCCCACCGACTCCACACCGTCCTGTCGTCCGACCGGATCATGGTGCTGACCCGGGGACAGGTAGGAGCCAATCAGAATGCAGAACACCTGCTGCTCTGGAGACCCCGCTGTGACACGCCTGTCTCTGATTGGCTCAGGTGGCAGAGTTTGACGAGCCGGCCCGGCTGCTGGCCAATGAGAACTCTCGGCTGTGTTCGATGCTGGCGGCCGCAGAGAGCAAAGTGTCTGTCCGAGGATGAGGAGGATGAGGAAGAAGCTGCTCTCAGAAACTTCGGTGCTGCTGTTTCCGTTTTATTTATGTTGAACTCGTTTTGACGCTCTGATGAGGTGGCACCGTGTGACTGGCTGCATGCGGAGGTGGGCGGGGTCAAAGGTCAAAGCCTGTGGTTTCCTGTCTGTACAGGTCAGGGGTTTGCAACCTGTGGCTTCGGAGACAAAAGTGGCTAAAAAAAATGAAGCAACAACAATTAAAAAAAAAAAAAAATTAAATTTAGATTTGATCAATTTATTAGGTTTATTTTTTACATGGAATAATTTCACACAAGTATCAGGAATATTTATAATTTTTTCTCAGCATTACGTTGGAAACTAAGAGCTTTTTTTGGTTTAGATCACAGGACAGAATATTGGGGCCATGCAAAAAATAAATAAAACTGAGAATACACTTTTAAAAGAGAGGAAAATCATAAGAGAATAAAGTCAATATTTTGACAATAAATTTCTAACATTAAAGTTGAAACATTGCACTTTATACTCATTATTACATCATTTTGTTTTTAAAAATGTTGATAGCATGGCGCTAGTACTCTATGCTGTAACGTCAGCATTCCCTGAAGTAAAATGAATCCTGTTTTAATATTAAATGTTTTAGGTTTTTTTCTTTGTTTTAAAACATAAAAAAAATAAAATGTTGCTTCCTTAAGAAAAACCACAGTTTTCCTACAATAGCTATTTATTTGAACATTTTTGTTGTGTTTCCACTAAAGATGTAACATATGCAGAGTTTTATTTATTTAGCTGGACTGACGGTTGCAGACCCCTGGTATGAAACATCTGCTGATGTGAAGGTGTTAATTCAATCGTCTTAGTTTTACTGTCGGAGGAGATCAGCAGAGACACTTCTGCGTCTCCAGCTGTAGCAAATGATGACGTAACCGTCTTTGTTCTCCGCGCCAGATCCGTTATTATCAGCCTGATGCGCTATAATGTGGAATGTAGAGAGCTTTCATTAATCATTTCAACGTCCGAGGTGCAGAACCTCTTTGCCTTTAAAGACTTTTGGCCTTTCAGAGGGAGGCATTGCTGCCCTCTGCAGGAAAAACACTGTTACTGCACAGGAATCTGCCGCGATGATGCAGTTTCCGCTATGTGCATGTAGGGGGCAGCACGCACAGTCTCTACCTGTACAGAGTAAATGAGCCGCTGCGTGTTGAGAAGCGGAGCGAGGACCCACTGCTGCTGTGACGTCATGAGCACGTCACCGCAGAGCGCTGGGATGTTTTCATTCTGAATCTTCTTGTGATAGATCAACCTTTGTCAAAGTGTCTCCGTGTTGGTGTCTGTATTTTTATAAGAGCATGAAGAGCAAAACCAGTAAAAGCATTTTAACACACTCCTCCTGACCTGCGCCTTCATTTTGGGGTAAAACCTGCCGGTACGGTGGCCAACAAGGCCACACGCAAAACCAGATCAGAAGCCTCCGTGTCTGTTAATGTGTTAAATTAATTTTTTAAAGATAAACAACGAGTGAAAGGCGAAACAGAATTAAAAACTTCAGCTACACTGCAAAAACACATAGTCTGATATGTTCCGTCTACTTTTCAGTGCAAATATTTTAGTAGATTTGAAATGAAAGAGCTGAAATACCATTTTTCAATTTCAAAACTTTTTTTAATTTGAAATCTTATTTTTCAGTTTAAAACTTTTTTTTCTGTTTCAAAAACATGTTTTGGTGTCAAATCTTTTGTCCAGTCTTTTTTTATTTTCAGATTAATTTTATTTTTCTTTTGAACAAATTTACGCTCCTTTGTAGCTCCATACTGTGATGAGCGGTTCGGTCAAACAGGTAAGTGGTTCTGGAAGAGGTTCTTTTCCTTGTTTTTTTGTTTACACTTTTTCTTTCTCTTTTTTTTCTTTGTTGCTCATTGCTGAACCGTAATGAATTGATTTATAAGTTTCTGGCCGGATGGACAGACCGCTGGATGGATGTTTCCCCCCCGCAGCCTCTCCGGTCTCCCGGCTGTCCTCCTCTCCTCTCCCCGCCCCCACAGCGCCCTCTGGCGGTCAGCAGAAACTTTCTGGTACTTCCTGTTTGTCCTCCCTGGTCCTCCGGTCTCCGTCGGTCTCCGTCGGTCTTTGTTCTCCTGGGACACTCTGTCCTCTGGCCCCGGTCCACCGGAACCTTCCCGCCTCTGTGAGCCGGACCGGGAGCGGAGGAGCCGGTGCTGGTCCGGTTCCGTCCAGATGGATTTTACTTAACGGTCCGGAACTCTGTCTGTGGGGCCGAGGCTCGCTCTGCGGGGAACCGGATCAAGGGGACGGAACCCTTTAACCCAGTTTGGTTCGGCTCCGTTCTGCAGAACTCCCTGTGGCGTTGGGCCACTGCCGGACCTATTCACTGGGTTTTAATGTCGTCCGGACCGGAGAACTGGGCTGGACAGTTTGCTAAACTGTGTTTGGATCAGAGTTCAAGTGGAAAAAGTTCTGCTGCAGGTGAATTGGACTGGATCTCGGTTCGGTAGGCTGACTGCGTCCCGGAATCCAGACTACAACCGGACCGGTTTACCAGGACTGGGTTCTAGTTAAAGGTTCTGGTTTATTGAAAATGGGTTCAGTCTGGACCGGGTGAACTGGTTCCCAGTAGATGCACTTCCTGGGTCGAAGGTCAAGCTTGTCCTGAACTAAAAAAAACATCTGGTTCTGTTTTGGTCCAGATCAGGTTAAGTCGAACATAGTTGGGTTTAGTCCAGGTTTATGTACTAAACCAGGTTTGGTTCTGGTGTGAATTGGGTTAATCCCAGTCCAATATGGTTTTGGTACCGGTGTAAACCGGTTTCAATCCAGGTCTAACCGGGTTTGGTTCTGGTCTGAATTGGGATAATCCCGGGTTTGAACTCAGGTTTAACCCGGGATTAACCTTGGATTAGGCCGTCTGTGGCCCGGTTCGGTTCTGCTGTCCACCAGAACATGGCAGAACTCACGCAGACCTCGCCCTCGCTGTGCTGCTGCCGGAAGGCGCTGCCGGTGTCCGGCGGTCGCTGCGCTGGCGAACCCAAGCCGCCCTCGGCCGGTCCGAGGCCCGGCGCCGCGCGCTGCCCCCTGGTGGACGTGGCGTCGGCCTCCAACTTCAGGAGCTTCCGGCTGCGCCACTTTCACCTGGACCTGCGGCTGAACTTTGCAGCGAAGGAGATGAGCGGCTGGCTGGTTCTGGACCTGGTTCCGGTCCAGCCGGGGGTCAGCGCCCTCGTCCTGGACTCCCACCCGTCCCTGTTGATCCACTCCATAGACTGTAAGGTTCCCGGGGACGGGCCGGAGGAGCCGGCGTCCCTCACCTACCGGGTCGACCCGTTCACCGACTACGGGTCCTCGCTCGTCATCAGCCTGCCGGCCGGAGCGCTGCGACCCGAACAGCTGATCCAGGTCACCGTCCGCTACACGACCACGGACGGCCCGGCGGTGAGAACACACTCCACTTCCTCTGACTGGTTCAGACTGGTTTCAAACTGGTTTCAGATTTAGTTTTAAACTGGTTTCAGACTTTCTTTCAAACTGGTTTCAGATTTAGTTTTAAACTGGTTTCAGACTTTCTTTCAAACTGGTTTCAGATTTAGTTTTAAACTGGTTTCAGATTTAGTTTTAAACTGGTTTCAGACTTTCTTTCAAACTGGTTTCAGATTTAGTTTTAAACTGGTTTCATACTGGTTTTGGACTTTGATCTGTACTATGTTCCCACTGTTGGGTCAGAGTTTCTGGATGTTTGGAGTCGTGTTCCTGCTGAAGACCTGGTCTTCTCCTAATGACTGACATCCTGACCTCTGACCTCTGTGTGACCTCAGATCTGGTGGCTGGACTCGGAGCTGACCTGCGGTCAGTCCCGTCCTCTGGTCTTCACTCAGGGACACTCGGTGTGTAATCGCTCCTTCTTCCCGTGTTTCGACACGCCGGCGGTGAAGAGCACCTACTCCGCCTCCATCCGGGTGAGTTCTGTTGGTTCTGTTCTGTTGGGACGGATCCGGTCAGCGAAACGAGGCGTGTCGGTTGGGGAAGACGTGTTGAAAGCAAAATGGAACTTCCTGCTCAGGTTCCGGACGGCGTGACGGTTCTGATGAGCGCGTCCCGGAGCTCTTACTCCAAACTGGACCGGATCTTCCAGTTCTCCATGGAGTTCCCGGTCCCGTCCTACCTGGTGGCGCTGGTGGCCGGAGAGCTGCAGCACGTGGACATCGGGCCCAGGTCAGAGGTCACCCGGATGCTCCTGAGCGCCGAGAAAATCAATGGAAAATATTCAAAATGTCTAAATTTATTCTCAACTCAGAAAATTTTAATTTTGTCAGTTTTTGATATTTTTTCAGAAAAAAAATCTACAAAAAATAAGCCAAAATATTTTAAACTAACATTGTTTTAATCAAATTTGGATAATCATCAGATATTCCTCATAAACATATTCAAGTACTTAAAAAAATTAATAGAGAACAAGTTTAATATTTTTGTCACTTATTTCCAAAAATGAAACTCATATAAATTTGTCATACTTAGCAAAATATTTACAATTTTTATTTCTTGTAATTTTGACGATTCTGTCCTCAAGAAAAACAATATTTGAAAAATTGATTGATGTGTAAAAGATAAATATTGGAAAGCAATGATTTCCCACACTAATCAGTTGAATTAGTCCAAACATTGGCGAGTACATGACCACTAGTAGCGACACTAATCTTTAGCTTAGCATTTATGCTAACAAGGAAACATTTAGTACAGTTAGCTTCTCCTAAATACATTTTTCCAGATAAAATCTAAACTTTAATCTAAATTTACCATAAAATCATGTTAAGATTCTCAAAGTCAAGCTAGCGTAGCTTCCGTTTCTTAGTTGTAACTTTTTCCTGACATTATCTGGTCGTCTTAGTGTGGACAAGTCGGAAAGCACTGTGTTGTTTTTTTATATATAACGGTTGCATTTAATATTTAGTGTTATGTCAACAACTTTTTAGCTAAAGTGAATGCTAATCATCTTTAGCCAGCGTTTTTTTTCCCCTCCAGCAGGAAGTCGGGGGTAAAAACATGTTGGTTTTTTTGCTTTACTTCCTCTTTCCTGACTGCAGGAGTCGTGTGTGGGCGGAGCCTTGCCTGCTGTCCTGCGCCGTGAAGAAGCTAGGGGGCAGCGTGGAGCGCTGGCTGGGCGTGGCAGAGGACCTGTTTGGACCGTACCTGTGGGGCAGGTGAGTCCGAAGCCCAACACGTCGACGTGACAGCAGGGGGCGCCGGGCTCAGAGGGGCAGCGAATCCAAACATTAAACTCAATTAAAATTAGAAATACTTCAATATATTTCTACTCAAGTAAAAATAAAAAGTATCCGTCCAATAAATGACTGAAGTAAGAGTAAAGAAGTATTTGGTAAAATATCTACTCACGTACTGATTACCTGATCAAATTATCAATTAATATTCAAATATTCATCAGATGGACCAAAATATAAAGTTAAACAGAAATGTTGGTATTTTAAGGACCAAATGACGATAATTCATGTAACAAAAAATAACAAAAATCAAACTTTTTTTTTTTTTTTCAAATCAGTTTCTTTCAATAAAAACTAATTAAACTTTAACAGAAACAGCAGGTGTGTGTCTGCGTCTGGTTAAAACATGTTTTTCATGCAGTGGAAAAAAATCCAGAAATTTTACTCAAGTAAGAGTAAAAACACTCCTAAAGTAAATAAAAAAAAAAAAAAGTTACTCAGGTAAATGTAACTGAGTAAATGTAACTAGTTGCTACTGAACTCTGCAGGTGTGACATCGTCTTCCTGCCGCCTTCCTTCCCCATCGTTGCCATGGAGAACCCGTGCCTCACCTTCATCATCGCCTCCATCCTGGAGAGCAGCGAGTTCCTGCTGATCGACGTCATCCATGAGATCGCTCACGGCTGGTTCGGGAACGCCGTCACCAACGCCACCTGGGAGGAGATGTGGCTGAGCGAAGGCCTGGCCACGTACGCGCAGCGCCGCATCACCACGGAGGCGTACGGTGAGGCCACGCCCGTCACATCTACTCAGCCTGGTTCTACGCTTTATTTCACATTACATTTAGAAATCCTGATTGCGCTTTCTGAACCTTTTCAAAGAAGGTTTGTTGGAGTTTATTTGTATCCGTTTCAGTTTATTATTTATTTTTACTGCTGACTGAACAGATTAAAGTTGTTTTTCCATGTTTGACCAAACTACTGGTGTATTTAAGTTATTAAATAGATCTGTAATTCATTGCATCTATGTCGAGGTCTGACGCAACCAATTTTACTGGGCGATAAACTGTCCCAGAAGTTAATGTATCAAACGATAATATTATTGTTTTGAAACCATTTTAAAATAGTATAATGATAATAAAGCAATAACTCATTCTCAAAGATTGATAAGCTTTAAATTCTAATGAGCATTTAACACTGGAACTGGAAGATATTTTAAATTTCCAAAATAAATAAACAACAAATAAAATGAAATCTCTGTAAAAAGAGACTTTAGAAGAAACTGAAGATTTTATCATCCAGGTTTTGAAGGAGAAATGAGACAAAAATGATAAATCATACAAATGGAAATCACTGAGCTCACTTTCTAATAATATTAATACATAATATTCTTGTGACGTCACACTTCCGTGAACTGTGTAACCGACAGCCATCTTGATAGGCAGTTACTATGACAACAATAAACAATTTCAGGACCTTAAAACTGCTGGAGTACTCTACCCACCTCTGTGTAATACTAAGATAGATATCAGTGATATTTACTGTAGTACTTACTACCAAACTGGTTAACTAGCTTAACTAATGTAGCTTCTATCTGCTAGCCAAGACGGACATGTAGCCTGTGTGTTTACTACATGTTCTTACTCTGCCAGTCACCAGAACGTCGTTATTCACACCAAGAGTTCGTCCGTCCTTTGCTAATTAAACACTGATTGTATCCGTCCATGTGAAGCTCTTCTTCTCTAACAGGAGATCGGCGGCAGCTTGTCCACATCGTCTGACATGTTTTCCTTCCCCGTCTCATACGGGCCGATCCCAACAGCAGCCATTTTGTTCCGATGTCGTTCTCTCACACATTGACTGAGAGTCCACACGTTTTCTTATTGTTGGTATCGGAGCCATGGGTCAGCTGTGCTTTGTGCTGCGCTGGCCGACCAAGATGGTGCAGATCAGTTCCGGATTTATTATGACAGGCCTGTTTATGTCTGTGTCTAAAATGAGAAACGTTTTATCGCAATTCAGCTGTTTTTCTGTATCGGATTGATGTCAAACCTCAGATATCGGAAGTGAAATCGGTGCGTTCAAGGCAGGGCTTCATGTCTGGCCACAGAGGTCACCAGGGATAGTCAGGGGTCATCAGGGGTCATCAGGGGTCAAGGTTTCACTCTGAACATTGTCTGCAGGTGAGGCCTTCACCTGCCTGGAGACGGTGGTCCGACTGGACGCTCTGCACAGACAGCTGCGTCTCCTTGGAGACAACAATCCTGTGAGCAAGCTGCAGGTCAAGTTTGAGCCAGGTACACACACACACACACACACACACCGCTGGTGTGCAGCTGTACAGGTGAAGGTTCTTCCTGCTCCCTGCAGGTGTGAACCCCAGCACCCTGATGAACCTGTTCACCTATGAGAAAGGCTTCTGCTTCGTGTCGTACCTGTCCGAGCTCAGCGGCGACGTCCGGCGCTTTGACAGCTTCCTCAAGGTCAGTGATGTTTCCTCAAGGTCAGTGGTGCATTTAGAGGCTGTTCCTCTGTGAGGGTGGAGAAACATGTCAGCCCCGTCCTAACAGAGGAAAGCAGCTAACATGAAGGTTCTGCTGCTTTAAGCAGTAACTGAAGCCCAAACAAAAGTATTTTTGCAGGTAAACTGTCTAAATTGGTCCTTAAAGCTGCAGTTTGTAACTTTTATGAAGAAAATGTTTTTTTTTACATCTTTATTAAATTCATCTCCATGTCATGACAGTATGAGACAATCAATCTGTGGAAAAATTGATATCCTCCGTGAGCTGCTACTGTCTGAAGAAAGGCACCAAAAACAACCAATCAGAGCCAGGAGGCGGGGCTTAATGCTGTCAGTCATCCTCATGTACTCGCTGTTAAATGTGCGACTCATGGAGAAACAACGTATCGTTACAGTAAAACCATTTACCTGCTGTCAGCAGTGGGTCTGATGGCCTTATCATTCACAACAGGCTATGCTAGCTGCAGCATAGCAGAGAGCAAAGCTGGAGTGATGGACAGCGCTAAGAACCGCCTCCTGGCCCTGATTGGTTGTTTCTAGTCAGCACTGGAACGGAGACAGGTTAACAAACAAGTACAAAGAAATGATAAAGGTTACTTTAAAACCGTTATCTTCAGGTTTCTGTGCAAATTTCTGTATTTTTGTGTCAATCTGGATGCTGCTAAACTGTCCGGCTCTGTCAGGTTGGTGGGGATCAGCTGTGAACAGGTCTGGGCTTTGACTAGGCCACTCCTGAAACTCCACCTTGTTGTTTTCAGACCGACCCTGTGAACTCCTGAGATGTTCAGAACCTTAGACCTCAATTTTGTATCTGCTCTCTGACTGAAGGACAGAAAGATTAACGTACTTGTGTGTGTGTGTGTGCGTGTGTGTGTGTATGTGTGGGTGTGTGTGTGTGTGTGTGTGTGTGTGTGTGTGTGTGCAGGACTACATCTCAGAGTTTAAGTTTCAGAGCGTTGTGGCTCAGGACCTCATCGCCTACTTCCTGCGGTATTTCCCGGAGCTGCAGGACGCCGCCGTCTCCCAGAGGGAAGGTACGCCTGGTCGGTTTCACGTTGCTGCCTTCTGCTTCCTGCTCGATGACATCACTTCCTGTTCTCAGGTCTGGAGTTCGAGCGCTGGCTGAGCGGTTGCGGCCCGCCGCCATTTGAGCCTGACCTGTCAGCAGGGGGCACTCTGATCGTGCCGGTGCAGGAGCTGTGCGACCTGTGGAGAGGCGGCGACCCGCCCGACCAGCAGACACTCGCGACCTTCGACCTGTCGGCCTGGAGCACCTTCCAGGTGGTTCTGTTCCTGGACCGGATGCTGGACCACTCACCGCTGCCACACGGTACGTCTCTTAACGTCGGCGGCAGCGCCACCTGCTGTTGGAGCGTGTCGCTGACGGCCGCTGTGTGTTTCAGACGTGATGGCGAGTCTGTCCGCCTGCTACTCGGCGCTGTTCGACGGGCTGAACGCCGAGGTCCAGATCCGCTGGCTGCAGATGGTGGTGAGGAACACGTTCTACCCCGACCTGCCGCGAGTCCGAGCCTTCCTGCACAAACACGTAAGAACAACAACCGGCGCTTCGCTGCAGCTCCGAACCCGAGGAACCAGAGGATGAGTTATCTGAATATCTGAATATCTGAATATCTTATTAACATGCAAAGAATCGATTCCATCAGAAACAGGCTCCTGCTGTTTGGTCAATGCAGCGCTGAGCACTGCTAGCTAACAGTTAGCAGCTCTAACCCTAAAGCACTAATCATAAACATTAGTTCCACTAATGCTAAAGTGCTAAGCCATCATGGTATTTGGTAGAAGATCATGCTAATTTCAACCATGTTGATAATGACTGGAGGTGGAATCTTCTCAATTCGATTCGATTTTTAGCCACAAAAGGATTTTTGGTTCAGAAACAATTTTTCTGTTGAAACTGTCCAGAGATTGTTAAACTATGTGATGACAAGAGAAAAACACTGCAAATAAATAAAACGTTTATTTAAAACAATTCATTGAGCTAAAAATTAGCTTTGCTAATGATCGCGGAGCTAGTTTTTACTTTAGCATTTTGAATTTTATTTTGTAAAATGTACTCAGTGGAAGCTAAGAGGGGCAATCGTTTTCACAATTAGCAAAAATGCCAAAGCACTCTTAGCTTCTCCTAAATACATTTTCTGGACAAATTATGGCTGACCTCATTGAAACGCTGAAGCGCTAAACCAACTGTTAGCCGCGCGACTAGCAGCTTAGCACTGCTGCAGAGCTTCAGTAACTGTCAGTAACTTTCCTTCCTCGCTGCAGACCTCCAGGATGTACACCGTGCCGCTCTATGAGGACCTGGTTGCCGGGGTGATGAAGTGCGTTGCCGTGGAGATCTTCTACCAGACGCAGCGCCGCCTGCATCCCAACCTGCGACGGACGCTGCAGCTGATCCTGTTCCCCAGCAGCTCGGCTCCGGCCAATCAGAGCGGCCCGGTTCCGCCCATCCTGACTGGCCCCGCCCCCTCTGGCTCGCCGCTGCAAAGCCCCGCTGCCACGGCGACCGCCTCCGCCGCCGGGACGACGGCCGCCATGGCGCTCAGGGACGTTAATGTGTCGGCGTGACGGCCGTCCTGGCCCCCAGGGGCCCCGGCGGGTCAGAACCAGAACAGTTTCCTTCATCATGTCCGCAAACAGCAGAACTTTGTAGAACTTCATGAAAACAATGCCACAGATTTTCCTTTTCCTCTGGACTGGATTCTGATCCAGAACCAGAACCGGACCTGAACACCGGAGCGGCCTTATCACCTCACTGTGAAACAAACCCGCTAACTGGACCCGGTCCAGCCACATCCTCAGGAACCTGCAGACCCTGAACGCACCGCCACAATAAAACGTTTCTAATTTAAACAGCTGAAATGAAATGAAACCCGATCACATGACCAATAATCTGTATTGATTATCAACCAGCTTCACTCTGCAGACAGTTAATTTTTCTATTTATTCTGTTTTCCTCTATTGAAAATAAAATAAAAAAAATCATCTTGTTTTTTTTTTCTAAAGAAAATCTTTTAACTTTCAGAAAACAGATTTATTTATTTTGAAGGGGTCCTTTAATTTCCTGCTTTTATTTTGAAGTCAGACCGGAAATGTAAGGTCTGACGTGTTCAACGGGATCTTTGATGTCTGAAGGTTTTATTATTTAACTCACAGGAAGCTGGTGGCTTTGCTTTCACAATAAAAGCCTTGAATCGTGTTCCACTGCTAAAGGAGATTTTACGTTTTTATTTCCCTTTTATTAAACTAATTTATTGTGAACAAATAGAAAACCTTTAGAATCTCTTAACTGTCTAGAACGTTTGTTTTTCATTTGATCAAACTTTGTTTACATTTTGTAATTGGGTGGCAGATAAATCTGAATCAGATCCAGTTTGTGTTTCAAGCCTGAAATTACTTTTTTTGCTTTTGTGCCATAAATGAAATAAATTCTGAAGATCTATAAGCAGCTTTATAACTTTAACTAAACTACAGAACTGAAGCTGTTTTCTATGACAGGGGAATAAAAAAAGGAGTACATTTCCATAACAATCTCTATTTTCAGAAAAAACATGGACATTTCTGGATTTTAAAAGTCAAAATATATCAACTTTTGAAACTTCCAGATGTCAAATTTGGACTAATCTCAATTTTTTTATTTTTTGTAGCAAATGTTCAACTTTTGGGCTTCAGAAAATTTCCAAACACGGAGAATGTTTAACTTTTGAAACCTAGAAACTTTATTTTTCTATAGAATTTCTGAGATTTTTGACTCAGAAATCAACCATTGTTTTTCTTCCTGGAAAATTTTACTTTTTTGGTGCAAATTTACTCCCTTTTTTCCCTAAAATGCTGTCGTACTTTTCTGGTGCTGAAACATCAGATGAACTTTACCTCAGACTTCTGGAGAAACAAACATGTCAGCTGTTTAATTAAGAAATATTAAACATAAACAACAGGAATTTATTTTTATTAAATATACCTGTCTAATCTTTCCTAACTCCAATAGAACAATTTCAACAAAATTATTTTATTTGGGTTCTTCGTTCCACCTGGGCGACTTTTATTTTGAAGCCCATCACAGGAAGCTGCGTGTTTTAACTCGTGCAGTGTTGACTATCAGGAGGAAAGCATCATCGGAGCCCCTCTGCAGCTGGACCGACACATCTGGACCGGAACCGGCCTGGGACCAGCCGCAGTTCCTGGAGGTGGGGGCGGGGTAGCGCACAGGTGAGGCGTCACGTGACCAGACCTCCGTAGCTTCACGCGAGGCGCGCAGGTGTGTCTCAGCATCCCTGTCAAAGCGCGTGCGGGGCTCCTCGGGGCCAGCATGGCGGAGGAGACCCGGGTCATCTACCACCTGGAGGACCAGGAGACCCCCTACCTGATCCGGATCGGCGTGCCCGCGCAGCGCGTCACCCTGGCCGACTTCAAGCAGGTGCTGAACAGACCCCACGCCAAATTCTTCTTCAAGTCCGTGGATGATGACTTCGGGTGAGTCACGTGACTGACGCCTCCATCAGGAAGATGACACAGATCCAGATGGGTTTATTGAGCATCAAAGGTCACGTGTTCCAGCGGGGGGAGGCGATTTAGTCACATGATCGGTGATCAATAATCACGATAACAAGAGGAAGAGCTGATAAACACATGTATGAATCAGTAGGGAGTCTTTGTTTGTTTATGAGCTGATTGTTTATATAACCCTCCTCATGCAGCTGTGATTATGTAACTGTGATGAAAACAAAAGCTTTAATATTCCCTCTGATGAGAGGATGAGGATGATGATGATCTTATGACTCTAGTGTAGCAATTTAAAAACAATTAACAAGAGCAAGACGAGAATTATTACTTTCAAAGATCAAATTTCTATTACAAAACAGATGAAATAAGGGACGAATGTCTGATTCCTTGTCTGTTGTCTTCCCACCTGATAGTCCGATAGACTCGGGTTGATCGGGAACCAAACTGAGTCAAACCAACCAAACCTGTTCCCCTCCTGGCCTGTGGGGGCGCTGTAACAAGACCCGCTGCAGGAAATGACTAAAACTTCTGAAGACACTCAGCGTAACTTCCTTCTTCACAAAATGGAAACGAAAATGAAGGCTTCAGATTTTAGCGGTTGCCTTTTGTCTTTGGCTCCCGCTAGTGCTAGACTAGCGTGTTTGCTTTGGTTGTTTTTACCCAGAATGCATGCTTTCAAACCGAACCAGAGTTAGCTTCAACCGAATCCAGACCGAGGTTTGGAGGACCAGAGATAGCTCCTTTGGTTCGGTTGTGCATTCACACCTCCCCAAGCGAACCGGACTTTCTGGACAAATTAGCCGGAGTTGAATTAAAGCAGATTATAGTGGCTGCTGGTGGGAATATTTTTGAAGTTATCAAACTGCTAAAGCGCTTAGCATATCCTTAGAATAGTTGGGGCGTATTTTACAACTTAATCAGACGAGATGGCAGATATATTCACGATGTTTTCATATCATGATATCTTGCTGCACCTGTAGTTACGAAATGATGCTCATAGGGATGATGATATTGATGATGATGATGATGGTGGTGTGTTTCAGGGTGGTGAAAGAGGAGATCAGTGACGATGAAGCTCGGCTGCCTTGTGTCAACGGACGGGTCGTCTGTTGGGTCAGAACCGCTCAGAACCGCTCAGATGGACGATCAGTCATGAAAACATCAGGACGTCCGGTTCTCTGAATCTCACCAGTAGAGGGCGTTGCTAATTGAAATGTTAGCTAAGCTAATCATAAACACTATATCCACTAACGCCTGCACCACATCACAGGTGGAGAATGCGAGGAGAGGAAATGGAACTGCTGCGTAAACAGATTTCAAAATAAGAGCATGAATATAACCAAAAGTTCAGCACAGATTTTTAACTTTATTCAACTGAATGTTTACAAAACAGTCAAGTAGATTTGTCTGGCGATATCAATTTAGGAGTGCGCTAACCATATTCAAAGTTAGCTGAAGTGCTAATCCCTAAATTAGCTTTGCTGTTAGCGTATTAGCATCAGCGTGTCCAGCCGCCAACCAGCACTGGTTTTGGAGGCTGCTAGCATCTTGCTGTGTGGTTTTATCCAGACCTGGACATGTTGGAGGACGTTTGGAAGGTCAGACACTCGTAGGTTCGTTGAAACGGTTGATTCCAGGTTCTACTGAGACCTTTAACCTTTTACCAGACCAGAAGCTGCTCCAGTCTTCTTCCTGACGGCTTCTCTGTAGATCTCACCGCGTCACTTCAGCAGTCAGGACTGTACTAAATGCCTAAACTTTAAACTGAACAGAATTCAGAAAATTCTACATTATGATTTAATATCTAAGTCCTCATTTTTCATGACTGTCTCATTTGACCTGATGAGACACCTGGACTGTCCAGAAGACACCACCTGTCTTCTTCTCTGCAGGTGGTGTCTTCAGACACCTGTCCTCCAGACTTCAGGGGGTCGGACACTCCCTCTGTGGCCACGCCCTCCAGCTTGGCCCCGCCCCCCATCGAGAGGACCGGCGGCATCGGCGACTCCAGACCGCCGTCCTTCCAGTGAGTTCCTACACGGATTGAGCTCTGGTAGTGCTGATGCGACCGCGTGCTGACAGGATGTGATGTATCTGTCCGCTTCAGCGCTGCGGCCGTCTGCCACGATGACCTGCAGGGGTCAGAGGTCAAATCGCCCGCTCCATCTTCAGAGAAGCAGCGGCGGAGAGATGGTAAGCTCTTCGACCGCATCAAACAAATTCTTCCGGCTGTCTCTGACTGGCTGCCGTCTGCATACAGGAGGCCACCTGAACGGACACGCCCACCAGGCGGCCGACCAGAAGGGGGCGGGGCCAGCCGGCGGCGGCGGCGACAGCTCGTCCAATCAGCAGAGCAGCGAGTTAGAGACGACCAGCTTCTGCTCATCTGAGGAAGACTCTGGAGGAAGGTCAGACCCAAACAGATCTGGTCCCGTTCTGAGTCCACTTGCTGACCAGCAGAACGTAGAACCAGGCTGGGGCGGTTGCCCAGGGTGGCATTGAAATGGGCGGCGCTCCAAATCTTAAAGTTTATCTGTGTAGCACGTTTCAGCAGCAAGGCGGCTCAAGGTGGAAATTACATAGTTATTGTATCGTAACATGTCTTATCTATCAGTTGTGCAGCGGGGTGTACGGAAGAGAATTAGTGCCAAAAATAAAAAAAAGAATTTAAACGTTTTTCTCAGAATCTCTTATTTTTTTCTCAATTTTGAGTCTTTTTTATGAGAAATCTGACTTTGATCTCAACATTTTGACTTTAATCTGAGAATTTTGACTCTTCTATGCAAATCTTGACTTTTTAAAAAAAAAATTTTGACCTTAATCTCCACATTCTGGCTTTTTTCCTGAGAAAATTAAAGTAAAAACAAAAGTCAGATTTTTTTTTTTTTTTTTTTTTTTTAGTGGCCCCAATCCTAATGCAGACTGCTCTCATCACTTCATTTTTATAATTTTCAGCCATTGTTTATGTCCAGATTTACGCTCTGGCTTCTTCTGGTGCAGAATTGTGATGCATGTCTCACGTCAGCGTCAGATAAAATGCGTTATGAGCGCTCAGACTGCTGTGAGAAAGTCGGATTTGGGTCCCATTTTCCTGTGTTGCCAAGATTACCGTCTTTCTGCGGATGAAGCATTTTAATTGTTTGGCGGTGTTGGCAGAAGGAGCGGCTAACCCGCGGCGCCAGCAGAACAAACTGAGCTGGAAAACAGCATTTGCACCCTGGCAGATTTCAAAGGTTCTTTTGGTTTTTTCGTCACTTAAATGTTCCAGAAGAAAATATTGAGCTCCATAAAAGACAATCTGAGAAGTTTTTTTAAGTGACTTTTTAAATCATATTTAGACCCAGGGTTTGACTAGGCCTCTTCAAACGCTGTGTTTTGTTTACTTTGACACTTTTTGAACTTTTCTTAAATCATCTACAAACTGTTTTGTTTACTGTTTTATTTGATGATCTGAAACAAAGTTTGATAAAGAGAAGCTAATACTTTTTCACAGCAGCGTACTGCTGTTCGTCAGTCTGGAGCATTTACAGTTATGTTCGTGTCCCTGAATGCATCGCGGTGCGTTTGCTGCAGCGGCGTCAGGCTCCTAACCCTGTTGAAGTCAGAACTCTTGGGAGAACCCGAACTCTTCCTGTGGTTCTGGTTCTGTGACATGTAAAAACGGTACTGCTCCTTTAACGGCTGTGTCATGTGACCTCAGCGGCAGCTCTCGCTGTGATTGGCCCATGTCTCTGACACACATTCACCTGCCTGCAGGTCATTTTTTCTGCCCCAGTAAACCTGTTCACGCCCTGGGCTCTGATTGGCTGCTGCGTGTCATGTGACCAGCGCTGCCTTTTGTATTGTGCTGCAGATAAAGACATCCCAGCTGATCTGAGAGCAGAAATAATGTGTTCCTGATCGATTTCCTCAGTTGGACTCTGATTTCCGGCAGTGATGGACTCCACCTGCTGCCAGATTTACAATCTTTACACAAACATTTTAAATCTTTTTATTATTTTTAAACAGGTTTGGAGTTTTGCTGGCTTTTATTTAATTATTTGTAAAGTCAGATTTCTCTCTCTCTGTTGGAAATGTGTTGATTTTTTATTAAAAGTGATTCATTTCTGACAGGTAAGTAGGTTTGTAATATGTTTTCCAAATTAGAATTTTTTTTTTAAAACCTAAATTTTTTTTTTTTTTTTTTTAAATACTTATTGCTCTTTTGATTTTTTTTTTATTCATGCTATTCCAGTTTAATAGTTAAAACTTTTCATTATTTTATATATTGACTTGATCTTTCCAAGTTGCAAATGTATTTTTATGACATTATAGCAACTTTTTGTTAAATCTCTGATTACTGGGGAGAAAAATGAGCAAATTTGCCACAGATAATTTTCCATGGAAACCAGTGAATAATTGGAGCTCGACTGTGTTTATAGATTTGTCTGTTTATCTTTTTAAAACTTTTATTACTTTTATTCATCTTTGATTAATTTTACTGTCTGCTTCAGATACGTTTTAATTAGGATTTCCTGACTTTATATTCCTTTAAAGTCTTTGTTGCGTTTTTAGATTTGTGCTTTTTTGACCAATCGGATTCTGTCTGTGATGTCACACCAGGTTCAGCCAATCAACAGGCCAGAGCAGCTCCTCCCCGAGACTCATCAGGCGACAGCGGCGCCGCCACCGAAAACCAAAAACTCCACGGATGGAGAAGGTAACCACACACACACCCACACACACAGTGTGAGGTCCTGGTTGTCTGTGTAAGTGTGTCCTTATGACGCCCGATGCAGGGCGGCTGTTTCCATCTGGACTTCCTGTCACTGACGTGTCCCTCATCTTCCTGTCCTGTCTCTCTGTCCACCTGTCTCCCTCTCTGCCTGCCTCTGTCCGTCTGTCCGTCAGTCGGCGTCTTTCAGCAGCGTCACTGACTCCACCATGTCGCTCAACATCATCACTGTAACCCTCAACATGGGTGAGTACAGAATGGGTCAGCAACGGATTGGATCAGGTCACATAGAGCCTTGGTTAGGTCTACTGCTGTCAGGTTCAGGTCCGACAGAGTCCAGAACAGACCTAAACGGTCCAGATAAGGGCAAAGAGAGTCCAGAACCGAGCCTGTCAGCCTGGATCTCATCAGTAAAACCTATGAAAAGGTCACAAATGTCTAGTTTGGGTGCATCATCATCTACAACTGCTCCACATGTTTTTTGGGTCTGGATCAGGTCCAACGCGTCCAAAATTAGCTCCATCTTAGTCCACAACTGTTCCAGAGGTTCCCTTTGAGTCTCAGCTTGGTCCAAACATCCTAAATTAGACCAACTGCTGTCCAAATCGTTTTCAGATGTTCCTTGAATCTAAACTCGGTTCAAGACACCTTGAATTAGGTCTGTTACAGTCTAAAGCTGCTCAATGTGTTCTCTTTGAGTCTCAGCTCGGTCCAAAACACCCTAAATTAGGTTTTTAAAGTAAAAGGGTGACCTACAGTTTCCTTTGAGGATAACCTAGATCCTAAACAGCCTAAATTACATTTAGTCCAATTCAAAACTGCTCCAGAAGTTCCTCTCAATTTAAACCAAATCCAAAAAAAACAAACTTAAATTAGGTATATTGAAGTGGAAAACTGCTCCTCATGTTCTGTTTGAGTTTAAACTATGTCCAAAATTTCCTAAATTAGGTCTACTACAGTCCAAAGTTGGTCCAGAGGTTCTCTTGGACTGGATCTGGTCCACTCCAGTCTAGATTAGGTCAGCTATCTGACCAGCACAGATCAGGTCCAGTTGGGGTTCTCAATCAGGTTCGTAGGTAGTTGGGTCGTATCAGAGTTCAGAGCAATCCCTTAACCTTCTATGACAGACCAGTACCGCCCCACTGGTTCTGTTGGATCAACCCTTAACTGATGTCCATAAATCCATAGATCCGATCCAATAAGGTTCCAAACAGACTAAATACTGTCTGGATCAGGCACAATAGAATCTGAACCAGGTTCTGAACGGTGAGAATCAGATCCAGTAGAGTAAGCTGGTCCTCAGCAGCTTTGGCAGTAGAATGGACCAGGTTCTGGTCAAACATGGCAGTTGGTTTACAGTTTAATCGGTTCTCTCCAGGTTCTCTGAATCCAATAAGACCCAGACCCAACTGGGTCGGAAGATGCTGATTCCGGGACCTGATAAGATCATTTAAAAACCCAGTTCAGAGTTCTGGTTCTGCCTGGTTGCTGTGTCGTTGGGTTGAGCAGAAGTTTAAGTTCTTCAGAAGGAGACCTTTATTACATGAGATGTTTCCACCCTGAAGGTTTGACTGTTCTGTGTGGTCAGACCTGACGATGGTCAGACTAACGCCGCCTGTTTCTCAGAGAGGTATAACTTCCTGGGCATCAGCATCGTTGGTCAGAGTAACGACAGAGGAGACGGAGGGATTTACATCGGCTCCATCATGAAGGGAGGAGCTGTTGCAGCAGATGGCCGCATCGAGCCTGGAGACATGCTGCTGCAGGTAGGGCCGACACCAGGTTCTGGTTTGGACCGACTTGGCTGAAGTCAAGACTCTCTGAAGCTCTTTGGACTTCAGAGAGTCCATTGTTGCTCTGGTGATTCTCACTGTGATTCTGTTCACTCAGGTGAATGATATCAACTTTGAGAACATGAGTAATGACGACGCAGTCCGGGTTCTGAGAGAGATCGTCCACCAGCCGGGGTGAGGCTTAATTAAAACCACTGACCACTACAGTCTGTCCTCCTCTGTTCTGCAGCTGAGGACGACTTTTCCTCCAGACACGACCTTTGAGTCTTTCTCTCCTTCCTTTTAGTTCGGTGACATTAACTGTGGCAAAGTGTTGGGATCCAAACCCACGAAGTTGCTTCACGCTGCCCAGAAGTGAGTCAGGCAGGATGTGTTGGTTTGGTTTGATACTGTTGAATGTGATCTAGCTTGTTAAAACGGTCTGTCCTGCAAAACCGTGCAGGTGAACCGGTCCGCCCCATCGACCCGGCTGCCTGGGTGTCCCACACGGCCGCCATGACCGGGAAACTCCCCCCACACTACAGTGCGTCTCAACTCTGCACCTCTCTTCTATTGTTAACCCGCCCATCACACTTTAACTTCCTGCTGTTCTCCAGGTGTGCATGAAGAAAACCACCTCAGCATCCACAGTGACATGACGGTGGTCGTCAAGGCGATGGCCAATCAAGAGTCAGGGCTGGAGGTTCGAGACAGGATGTGGCTGAAGATCACCATCCCCAACGCTTTCATTGGTGAGAAGATGTACTACTGCGTAGATCTGGATCTGAGAGTCTGAGCAATGTCTCATTCACACCAGTCCTGTTTAATCTGCTTTTACCAAACTCTAGTTCATTTGCGAAGGTGTGAATCGAATTCTTATGTGGACCAAAAAGTAAAATCTGGTCCATCTGCAAACCTAAGTTTTGGTTTGGTTGAAGTGAATTAGAAAACAGATGTGAACGCCAATCGGACCCGAGACCACTCCAAAAGCAGAAATTGGACCAAAGCTCAGGGCATTCTGGGTAAATACAACCAAACTTGCTAGCCTAGCAGGAGCAGGAGAAATGGCTCGTGACTTTCTCCAAAGACAAAAGAAAAAATCTTAAGTCACTTAATTTTTGTTTCCTTTTTGTGAAGAAGTTTTTGTGTTGTTTCCTTCAGTGGTTCTTGGTGCAGCGCCCCCACAGGCCGGGAGGGGAACAAGTTGCTCAAACGGTTTGGTTGGTTTGACTCGGAGTAAAGAGAAAGAGAACCACAGCAGCTGAAAATGAAACAAATGTTATTTTGGTCCCCACTCGAGCCGAGTTTACCGAACTATCAGGTGGAGAAGCACCTGAGATTCTCACCAATAAAAACATTCTGTTTAACAAACATGAAATAATCTCTGTTGTAGTTCTGGGGTAACGATCCCAGTCAGAACTGTGAAAGGAGACGGATATCTTTACCTGCAGCTTGTCGTCTATCTGTCCAGGTTCGGACGTGGTGGACTGGCTCCACCGTAACATCGAAGGTTTTACCGACCGGCGCGAAGCTCGTAAGTACGCCGGAAACCTGCTGAAAGCCGGATTCATCCGACACACCGTCAACAAGGTCACCTTCTCAGAGCAGTGCTACTACGTGTTCGGAGACCTGTGTGGAGGTAGGAGCCGGGGCCATAGAGCTGTCCACACTAGAGACCTAACTATAGTTGTTACTCTTTGAAATAAGAAGACCTTTAAATATTCAGTGTGCTGAGATCACCTGTGGCGTTTTGTCCTCAACTGATGTCCTCTTTAAAAATAAAAGGGAAACCTTCAATTAAATGTGTTAATAGAAAGAGAAAGAGAAGTTGTTTCAGTTCCTCTAAAGTTGTTGTCTTTGTGGATGGATGGATGGATGGATGGATGGAAAAACTACCTGCTTTGGTGCAGTCTTGAACATTCACCTGCAGTACCTTCAATGACCACAAGATGGCGACACAGAAGACAAAGACAGCAGATCACGTTAAACTGTTTTGTGTAGTTAATGTCACTTTCAGAGGTTTATTGTTAGAAATGTATACATTTTAATTGAAAAGGTCTGGACTCTACTGTAGTCTGATGATAAGAAAATAAGAATTTCTAACATAAATTTTCCTGTTTTGCTGATGCTGCTCCTTTCAGATCTGGCTGCCATGTCTCTGCTCGACCACGAAGACGGATCCTCTGGAGAAGTAGGAGGAGGAACTGACTGCGACCCCCCAGCCTTCCCCTACCAGTACCCCATCCCCCACCCCTACAGCTCGCCCCACCCGCTGCACCAGCTGCCGGCCTGTGGGGCAGGAGGAGGCAGGACTCATCACAGCGAAGGTACAGGACGTTTCTTGTTTTTCATAAGGTTTGTGTCAGTATGTGGCATCCTGTATGTATTTGTTTAGCCAACAAATACATTGTTGTATGTTTCTGTATTTCTCAGCCCTTCATTTGTTGTTCTCTAGAATCAATGATGAGAACATGAAGAGAGGAAACGAACTGCTGCTTAAACAGATTTCACAATAAAAGCTTGAAGCTAATTACATAAAGAATTCTGAACAGACAATAACCCAAATTTCAACACAGATGTCAAACTTTATTCAACTGAAAGTTTACAAAACGGCCAAGTAAATAAGCGCTTTAGAATTGATCTGGATTCAGGGGAAGCTAATTGTACTAAAATCTTAAAATTTAACAACAATGCTAAAGCGCTAAACAAAAAATTTGCTCCACTATTAGCGAATGCACTTATTGTTGTTTTTGTGGCCCTTTCTTAAAAATGTTTTGTAGTTCTAGGAGCCTTGATTCACTGTAGTCGGACAGACAACGCAGGAAGCAACGGTTTTATGTCTGGGAATCGAACCGGAGACTAGTTGCCTGGATTCCCCGTCCTGCTGCTACGCCGTGTGTCTGATCAGTTGCTATCTTGACAACCTTGAATATTGAAAACGAGTGACTACATTTGAGGAATAAAAGCAGATTGTGTTGAACATCAGGTTCCGTCGTGTCTTTGAGGTTTTAGCGCTCCCTTTGTGAATAGGACCTGTGTAATGGGATCGAATGTATGGAACTCACAATATTCTGCTGCGTCAGGGTTGGGTACGTCACTTTTGGCGTTTCATCTCATATATTATAGGATTCACAGAAAGAAATTTATTTGCCACAGAAACTAAAGGCTGATATCAACACTGCATTTCGTTTTAATGTTTATGTCTGGAAGACCCTGAAGAAACTTCGGTTTCACCTCTTGGGTTCTGCTTGAAACAATGACATCATGTGTTCATCGGTCCTGCAGGAAGTCGCAGTAGCCAATCGGACTTCAGCGATGATCAGAAAGAGGGAAAAGGAGGAACGCAGCAGGAATCTGCCAACCAGGAAGCGAACACTAAGCACAAGATGGCTGACTGTCTGAGTGATGGCAGCGTTCAGGGACCGCCCACCTCCTTCTCCGGTTCCCATGGCGACAAAGACATCCCAACGCCGTCTCGAGGTCAGCACCGCGACTTTTCATCGATCCAACCGGAAATCTCTCGACAGTCCTTCCGCCTGGCCATGGGAAACCCCAGCGACCTCTTTGTAGATGTCATGTGACCTGGTGACATGACGATGATGTCGTATCCTGGCAGGCGACCTGGAGACACGATTAAAATGTGACTTTTACAACTAAAGCCGAAACAAACTAAAAAAGATCGAGGCACATTCAGTCACTGTGAAGACCTGGACCTGATGAAGGCCTGGACCTGATGAAGGCCTGGACCTGATGAAGGCCTGGACCTGATGAAGGCCTGGACCTGATGAAGGCCTGGACCTGATGAAGGCCTGGACCTGATGAAGGCCTGGACCGGACAAGAATGAGACCAGGATCTGATAAAACCTGAAACTAGATAAAACCATCCTGACAAAACCAGTTCTCAGGTTCAGTTCTCAGAACTGAACCTGAGAACTGAACCCGACTGAGAACTGAACCCGACTGAGAACTAAACCCGACTGAGAACTAAACCCGACTGAGAACTAAGCCCGACTGAGAACTAAACCCGACCGAGAACTGAACCCGACTGAGAACTAAACCCGACCGAGAACTGAACCCGACCGAGAACTGAACCCGACCGAGAACTGAACCCGACCGAGAACTGAACCCGACCGAGAACTGAACCCGACTGAGATCGGACCTGGACCCTCTGAACTAACCAAATCAAAGCATGTTCTGCTTTTCTCTCTGAGGGACGTTCTGAGTCTCTCCTGCATCCTGGGATGGTTGTAAATTATTCCTGATGTTCCTGTTTGTAAATCACATGCTGTCACGCTGCCTGTTACTGAGCTGATTATTGTTTCTATTTATTCATTATTTATTTAACATGTTTATTTATGAACTGTTTGTTCCAAACATTTACTGCAGAAACCGACGTGTGGATTATTTATGAGTCCTTGTTCTCGTCTCCTCATGACTAAAATCGTCCATGTTTGTCTAACTGGAGGACGCCAGAGAAGCAGAGCTGTAGCTTTTCCTCTACATTCCAAAAGCAATGAAACGGGTCAGTGAAAATGATTTTACATAAAGGTTAAATACGGTACCAAATCACAGACTGAAGGCTCTCAGACATCTGGGTTTTGTGAAGAACAAAGACCGTGATCTGTTTAGTGAAAGCAGGTGTATAAAGTGTGTTCACTGTGTTATATGTAAACAGCCAGATAGTAAAACCTTAAATGATGAATTAGATTTGGAATAAAGTTCACATAGCTTTCATAGAAATCTGTGTATGTCTGTGTTTTCCTCAGATCTTTAAAAGTTTGTGGTTTCACCCTTATTGACACTATAAAAGGTGAACGTTTCAAATGAGAAGGAACAGACAGATTAGTTGTGTCTGTTATTTAATGAAAACACCCCAATTGTGTGTGTGTGTGTGTGTGTGTGTGTTTGTTTTTTTACATTAGCAGAATAGCGACAACATTTTGCTCATATTTGTAATGGAAATGCAGCTACTGACTGATTACAAGGTGAATGTGGCACTTTGAACTGAAATGTGCTTAATGGCAAATATCCATACAAGGTCTGTTATTTTGTGACTCCTTTTGTTACTAAAGACATCCTCTAGCATACAGTATACGAGACATATTACATGCTGCCCCCTTATTATTCATTTAAATTATTTTTGGAAATATTTCTAGCTTACATAATTGTTTTACACGTAATTTTGGCCCTATCTGCTTTCCATACCGCGGAGCGCCGCAGGGCGGTGCTCTGAATGGGACGCGGCCGGTCTCCATCAGCTGACGCGCCGCTTCTGCCGCCGACATCTTACCCCGAAACGGCGGAGACGCAGAGTCCGAGTTTCACGGTCAATCACTCCGATAAAGTGATGACGGGCCCCGCGGGACATGAAGGACGGGGTCGGAGAACGTCGTTGCTGCCGCCGGAGGAGGTGAGGAGACGGAGGGAAGGGGACACCGACGGTCCGTTCGTGCGTCTGTCTGCGCTGCAGTGGCGGACTGACCGCCAGACAGCTGCGGTAACGTTAGCAGTTAGCCGCTAACGGCTAGCCCGAACTAGGTTTAAAAATGCCAGATTTTAATGTAGCGCAGCTCATCAAACTGGGTCTGACTGCTGCGAATTAAAACACGGTCCATTTTGTATCTGGAGAACCCTCCCTCTGGTTCGGCGTTCAGGGAGAATAGCTAACTCAAACAGTTTCCATTATTTTGTGAATTTTAAGGTATTGTGGTTAGCGTTGTCTTTAAAAGGAGCGTCGGCTACGTGACTGGGCGGTGACTCCAGCCGCTGTGATTCGGTCGTGAAGGGAAACCCGACCCAAACAGCGGTTCGGTGTCTCAGTGTGAGCCGAAAGAACCGCTCCAGCTCCCGTCACCGCCCGAGGCTGTTTCTTCAAGATGTTCTGTGAGGCTCATTTTATTCAAACCAAACCCGTTCTCCAAATTACATTGCTGCTATTCAATATGGAAAGCCAAACGTGCCAAAAAACAATAAAATATAATTGAGTCAATCTGTGAAGAGCCAGGATAAATTAGATTATATCATTTTAATAATGCTTTTGGTATTTAAATAACCACAATTTTACGTGTTAATATCTTTAAAATAAGTTTTATGTCTATCTACGGTGTTATCAGGAGTTCAAAATTGGCATGTTTGCTTTAATGTGTAAACAAAACGTATCTGGTTTACACCAATGTGTTTTATATTTTAAATATTAAATAAAAAAAAACCTGAACGTGAACATTACTGACAAAGTAAAGTATTGTGAAAAAGTACATAAAGTATTTTTTTTTTTATTTAAAAAGCAAGTAATTTAAAGCATGATTGTATTGACATATTTCTGCATGTTGGGATATGAGGTTGTAGGGAACTCGGATGAAACCGACGACGTATTTCACAGAAAACAAAATCATAATAAAAAAAATCTAATCTAATTTGAGATTCAAAGTTGAAATGTTATAAATTGGATTTGGTCCTTAAAGGTGATATTTAGATCAGACATGACCAATGGAGCGGGAGAATCTGAAAAGATGGATGTTTTTAAGAATGTGGGCAGTTTACAAACTGCCCACATTCTTCATTAATTTGTTAATGAATGCAAAAATAAATCTAAATAACAAGGACAAAAGTACCTTCTGCTAAAGATGCTTGAAGTTTTTCTTTAACTAAATGTATAATTTACTAGAAATGTTTTTATTGGACATTTTCTACCTTTTTTTTTTCTTATCAGTTTTCTGTGTACATTTTGCTTGGTGAACTGGATCGGTTGTATGAATGGATTTTGACCTCAGAACTGACAGGAAACGACGAATCTGGAAACTTTTAGCAGATTTGGCGTCTAAAACATGGAACAATTATAAGAAAAATGATCAGAAAAACAAAACATCAAATAAAAAGCATGAAAAAGATGCTGGAGCAGGGGTGCACCTAAACCCTGCAGGAGACCGGGGCCCCCAGGACCGGATCCGAACCCCCCCCCCCACCACCATTTAAAAAAACTAGAACCGTCCATCTGCTGCTGCCTTCAGGGTCTGTTTGGAAATATCAGACTCATATTTCACGTAGAGGTTTGATCAGATCAGCCACCAGGGGGCAGTACTGCGGTTCTGGTGAAAACCGGACCGAACAGACCCAGTTCTGCTGCGGCGGTCCAGAACCAGCTGGCGATGGACGCCCGCTCAGGAATCAGACGCTGACGCAGCTTTACAGCCGCCGCTGCTGCGCAGGGAGCCTGTTGCTAGGCAACAGCAGGGAGGCAGTGGAAGGAGATGATGTCACCTCAGTCTGCAGCGAGGCATCCGTTTGGTCCCTCATGTTTCGGGTTTAAACGGTTCTGGTTCTGTTTTTACTCGTCTTGATGAAATGACAATAAATGGAGGATCAAATCTTCACTTCCTGTTTCCTGCTGAGAGGAAAACCAAAGGAGGCGTCTAATGCAGGTTCACCTCGGCCCGTCGTCTGGCAGCTGCCGCCGCATCGCCATGACGACAAACTCCGTCTGAGGCGTGAAGAGGAGCAGGTCTGGTCCAGGTTGGTTAGTGGCGTTTCTGGGGGGATTCCTCCGGCCAACAGGTGGCGCCGCTAAGCTGCAGCTCTGTGGTTTTTTTAGGTTTTGATTTTTGTAGCGTTGGATGAGAAAATCAAAACCTAAAGAAAATACAGCGCTGAGTGGGAGAGCAGCGGGAACCCGGAATAAACGCCTGCATCTCAGGGGGGTCCAAAGCGTGGCCCGGGGGCCGTCTGTGGCCCTTCAGGAGGATCTGATTTGGCCCCTCACCTCAAGTTAAGAATGGTCAAAAAAAAATGGCCAAAAAATCACAAAACAATGGATGACCAAAGAGACTGTTTGCTTTTTAATCATATATCTTTTTAAACTTTGTGTTCATTGACAGTTTATTTCTGTTTTATTTTGTCCTTTTTTCTGCCTTGTATCTTTATTTGTGTGTGGAAATGTTAAAAATGAAAATAGCATCTG
Source organism: Girardinus metallicus (assembly GCA_903067095.1). Lineage (NCBI taxonomy): Eukaryota > Metazoa > Chordata > Actinopteri > Cyprinodontiformes > Poeciliidae > Girardinus > Girardinus metallicus. The sequence continues at coordinate 28,982 of CAEGAE010017445.1, forward strand.
ATAAATAAGAATTGTGTGCATTGTCCACTGGCTAAAAATAAAATAGTAAATTTTTCTTTTATGTAATAAACTTTGTGGGCTGCCGGTAGTTTAAATTTCCCAGTTTAAACCAGTTAAACCACTGGTTTAGTCATTCCTAATGTTGTTCTTTTAGAACCAGAACATTTGCTGTTGTCGGTTCGGGACGCTGAGGGTGAATATACAGGAATATGAAAGGTAAAAGTAAAAATTCAAATGTCTTGCAGCCAATCAGACGCCGTCTTTAACTGTATTGTTTAACTGAATCGTTTAGGTTTTGTTGAATAAAATGTTCTCCTGTTTGAGTTTTACTCAGCATACTTTGTGTTTCTGAAGATGAAATCTGTTCCAACAATCGAATGGAAAACCGTTTTTTCCAAGTCCGAGCTTCCTGATTTTAACCTTGCATATATGTTTTTAATCTTAGTAATTGCTTTGATCTGAAATGCAGGAACAGATGAACATTTGAAATTGTTTTGAATATAAGCAATAAAAATATAAATTGGACAATCCAGGTTGTTTTTTTTTATTTGAGGACTTTTGATAAACCACATATTATAGAGATATTTCATTAAAAATTAAATGGTCTGACTAAAGAATAACACTGAAAATGTTCCCATAAATTAAAAAAATGTATAAAAAATCATTTCAAAGGGAAGCTCATTTTGTTTCATATCTACAAATAAATCAGATTCATTTATTTTGACACTTATTTTATGAAGCTTCTTTACGTATTTCACGGACTTTTATTTGTATACATCTTTTTTAGCTCCACGTTATTTAAATGAGTCTGGTTGGTTCTGCAGCTCAGGGTGGTTCGTGATGGCGGACCGATTACGTCATCATGCAGCAGAACCTGCAGTAGCCTGATGCAGCCAGCAGAGGGCGCCGCTGGGCGCTGAAGCAGGAAGCTTCAGTGGTGGAGATGCTGACATGTTTTCTCCGCCGTGGTTTGATGTTTGGCTCCGGAACAAATTAAAAATATTTTAAATACTTTTTATTATTTTAGTTGAATTCAAACATTTACATTCAAACGCAATAATACGCATTTTCATAAGTATTTGTTTGAAAATTATTAGGAAATCTAAACTTATTAGACCTACATTATTCTTCATTTTAAAGAGAAGGGAAGTTTTATCAATAATTCATGTCTAAAAACCAGCTTTAATTTCCACTTTTATCCAAGATTCCCTGTTTCTAGATTATCTTGATGGTTAATTGGACAAAACAATGGCACATTTTTATTATTTTCAATTCAGCTTATTTTATGTACAAAATAAAAATAGAGAAAACTATAAATAAAAAAAATATTTTTAACAGCATTAAATGATCATTTTATTGTTTGAAGTGCATTCCTTTAGTGGACTCTTAATACATTTAGAGCTTAAAACTAACAGCATGTGAAAAGTTCAGCTCTTTCTGATCAACGTGGCAACATTACAGTGAAGGGCTGTTTTAATGTTTTTTCAATTAACCAGCAATTAATTGGATGCAAAAGCTGCTTAATATGAGATTTTATTTTGTAGAATTTCAACCAGGTGAAACTTTTGAGGAAGCGCAGTATATGATGTTTTCCCTCCTGATAGTCTCAGTTTGATTTGTTGAAAAATCTGCTCCACCTCCAGCTGCTGTGGTTCTGAGTCAAACCGACCTGTTCCCCTCCTGGCCTGTGGGGGCGCTGCACCAAGAATCAATGAAGGAAACGACACAAAAACCTCTGAAGACACTTAGAGCAACTTCCTTCTTCACCAAATGGAAACAAGATGGAGGCGTCAGGTTTTAGCGGTTGGAGGATTTCTCCTTTGTTTTTAGCTAAAAACCAAGAGCCATTTCTCCTGCTAGCGCTAGGCTAGCATGTTTGTTTGGGTTGTATTTACTCAGAATGCCCTGTGCTGCAGTCCACTTCCTGCTTTTGGAGCGGTCTCCGGTCCACTTCGCCTTCACGTATCAAACTACACCAGAGTTCACTTCAACTGAGCAGAACTAGGTTTGTAGGCGGACCAGAGTTCACTTTTTGGTTTGATTAGCATTCACACCTCCCCAAACAAACTGGACTTTCTATACAAACGGACTGGAGTTGGGTTAAAGTGGATCAAACAGTTCTATAATTGAGCCTAAGCATCAAAGAAAAGACAGATTTAATCCAAACTTTATGCTTTAAACTTATTGAGCCCTGGTAAATGTTTTGGATGGATCTGTTAGTCAGACACAAACAGGGTCACAGAGGTCACTGGTGTGACACAGTCACTGGTGTGATTGCATCATGTTTATTGTGTCCCGTCTCTTTAATGAGCCCCAGTGGAGCTGCTCTGAAACAACACTGAGCCCAGAGGACGCAGTCTGTGTGGACGTTTGGACACTAACAGGACAATTAGCAGCATCAAGCAGCACAGGAGATCTCTGCTGTTGCTATGGTAACTGCCGCCTGTTTGTTACAGACAAGTTTTGTTTCGGACTTCAGGAAACTTCAGTAAGATGACAGGTTTTGTCCGGGCTCCTGGATTTGGATGGCACCTCTGCTTGTTTCTGTAATATAAGTATAAAATCCTAAATTATGGAAAATCTGATGTGATTCCAACTGGATAATCTGGAGAAAGAAAAGAAACATTTTATTATCATGGATGATTTTCTGCCTCTAGTTAAAAAAGTCAAAGGAATTCGATTTGGATTCGATCAGTCACAAACAAGACCAAGCAATAATCAAACCTTTACAGGTCAATAACTGATTAAACTGATTACAAATGAAGGACAAAATATTGAATGGCAACAAGGATTGAATGGTTTCAGTAAATGGAAACCAGGAGGATTAACTGAAGGAGCCACAGACAAACACCAGGATGACCAAAAACCAAACAGAGAAGGAAACCGGATCTGGAACAAATGATTAGAGCAAACTGGTTCCAGTCTGACCTAAAGAACAGAGTTTCTTCATGTCAGTCAGTAATTTCTCATCTGAGCGGACAGAAGTCAGGTGGGATTCCCCAGGGCTCAGTCCTGGGACTCCTGTACATGTAGGCCTGGAAGAGTCACAGATTTTACTGGACGATAAATTGACCCAGTCATTTTTGAGATAAATGATATTTTTGAGACAAAGATCACGTAACAAAGTTTCATTTTGTAACAAACAATTCAAAAAACAAAATGAACATAAAAAGCAACTGAAGCCATGAATGACATGGATTAATTATGTCTCTAAGCAAAATTTCTCATAAAATATTAATCGTCAGAATTGAAATGATGAAAGTCTTTTAATTTGTCATGTGATGCTTGCTTATTGTGATAGTAATAATAACTAATAAGATTAGTTGCCATAACTATGCAGATAGTGTCAGATTCAAAAGTCATCTGGTGACCTTTGAACCCAGCCAACCACTGAACTGATGCTTAGAGCACATAAATGTGTGGTGGTGCCTAAACTTTCTCCAACTGAACAGAAACAAAAGTTTTTATCTTTGGACCTAAAGAGGAACGATCTAGAATTATAGATCTACAGTCAGTGCACAGCTTCAGTTATTCCAGGTAGAAACTAGAGATCAGGCTGACCTCTGACCTCTGGTCCAGAACGCTGCTGCTGGTCCAGAACGCTGCTGACTAAAACCAGGAAGACAGACACACCACCCTCAGTTGGGTGCATCAGAGAAATGAGTAAAACACCAGAGAGATTCATCTCAGGCTCTACAGGCCTCAGTTAGCAGGTCACCATAGAAACAGATCATGGCGGCATCAATCCCACCAGCTTTGTTTAATCCGCTTTAATCCAACTCCAGTCATTTACTTAGAAAGCCCGTTCGGTTGGTGAGATGTGAACACTAATCGACCTCTGACCTCTGACCTCTGGTCCTCCAAACCTCGGTCTGGGTTCAGTTGAAGTGAACTCTGGTTCGGTCTGAATGTGAACGCCAAGCGGACCGGAGACCGCTCCAAAAGCAGGAAGTGGACTACAGTACAGGGCATTCTGGGTAAGTACAACTAAAGCTAATGTGCTAGCCTAGCGCTAGCAGCAGAAATGGCTCCTGGTCTTTAGCCAAAGACTAAAGAGAAATCCTCCAACACTAAAATCTGACGCCTCCATCTTGTTTCCATCTGGTGAAGCAGGAAGTTGCTCTCAG